>CM076569.1:425386900-425646879 GCA_034641835.2 Pinus albicaulis | reverse complement strand
GAGAACTATGTATCCATCTCTCAAGAGGAAAATCTCAGCTGATTCAGGGCAGGATTCTTCTCTTATTGGAGCTAACAATGCAGCCTAGACAGACCAGGTAGTAGGGCAGAGATTGGTAATATGCTTGATGAGTTTAAAACTGATATCTTAGGGAGTCTTAGTTCACAACTAGACACCCTTAAAATCAAAAACAAGCAGAAAGCAGAAACAGATGCTTTAGCCATCTTTTGTCCGAAATGTAGAAAGAAACATGCTTTAAGGGAATGTCCCTTGGATGCAAAAGTTGTAGAAACATGTATGATTTGCTCAGAAAATCATGAGATCAAGGATTGTCCTTCAATTCCTGGACTCAAAGCTGTTTTTCATGAAGATCCAAACTCAGTAGAATCTCTCTGTTTTATCGCAAGGAGACCTTGGCAGGGACAACAATCTCAAGGGTTTAATAACCCTATGAATCTTCAAACCCCACCAAATTGGAATCCTTGGCAACAACCTTGGCCCCAACATTAGAATTCATATCAGCCATGGGTACAAGGGATGCAAAATCCTTATGGGAGATTTGCTCAATTTTATCAATATCCTCCATCTTTTCAAAATCAACAAGCTCCACAACTTCCAAGCCCAAATCCACAACTTTCATTGCCATTTCCACAACAACCTTCTCAACAAAATACAAATCCTCAACTCATGCTCCCATACCAACAGAAGACAAATCAACTTCCAGCTCAGCCATTGCCAAATCCTAACAATAACAATCCTCAAACTACTTATATGGTAGAAGGACAACAATTTCCTACCTATATGATTGTTCCTCTCAACGATGTACAACTCAGATCTGGTAGAGTCTTAGAAAAACCTTCTATAGACATTCAAGAGCAAGATACCTATGAAGAGGACTCTCTTCAAGTCAATAAGGGTTCTGAGGAAGAATCTCTTCAAAATTCAAAAATTCAAAAAGAAAAAGAAAAGCTAACATCCACAACTCCTATAGTTGAGCAACCCGTATCTTCATCTACACCTCCTTTTCCGGAAAGACTACAAATTGATAAGGGGGTGGAAAAACAAATCTTGTTGCCTAACTATGACTTTCTAGATGAATTGAAGAATGTTTGTATCAAGATTCCATTGTTACAAGCCATTCGAGAAATTCCTATTCTAGCAAAAACCATAAAGGAGTTGAGTTTCAAAAGACCAGGAAGAAAGCTAAAGGACACAAGAAGAATCCACCTGGTAGGAAAGATTGCAGACATTATGATGGGAAAAATTGCCATGCAGAAATATGTAGATCCAGGAAGTCCAATTGTCAAGACACATATAAATGGGATAGAAATTCAAAACACATTGATTGACTTAGGGGCTGCTATCAACATTATGAGTAGACAGACTATGGAACAGTTAAAACTTCCTAACCTTCTTTTTACACCTACTTTATTGCAACTTGCAGATCGATCGGTTATTAAACCAGATGGTGTATTAGAAGATATTTCAGTCTCCTTAGATTCTTGGGAATATCCAGTAGACTCTATGATTTTGACTCCCAAAAGCAATCTAGGAGGACATCCAATTATCTTAGGAAGACCTTGGCTGGCCACAGCTGATGCTTTTATTAGTTGTAGATCTGGAGACATGTACATTTCTAATGGTAATTCGACAAAGAAATTCAATTTGTATCCTTCCGCAAGAGCAATTACAGAAATAGGAGACAATGAATGGGTCGATGATGAGAACACTATACAACCTGTCTTTACCATTTCTGAAATTAGTGAGGATAGTCAAATTCTGAACACATTAGAAAATTTTTGAGATAACTTCAGAATATGACCCCACACAATTTCAGTTGGAATCTGACATAGAATATTTATCATCAAGACAAATGTCTCTCTACTCTATGGAAGAGTTTGGTAATTCTGCTTTTGAGATTTTTCCAGAAAAGACATTGAATATCAACAAACATCTTGAGAAGTCACAACAAGAAGAACTAACCAGAATCTTGCAAAAACATTCTACTGCATTTGCATGGGAGTATACTGACATGAAGGGTATTGATCCTAAGACTTGCATCCATCATATCTATATTGAGGAAAACAGTAGACCAATCAGATAACCTCAAAGAAGGATGAATCCAAATCTTAGGGAGATAGTGAAAGAAGAGTTCCAAAAACTTCTCAATGTAAACTTCATTTATCCAATTTCAGATAGCCGATGGGTTTCTCCTTTGGTTATAGTACCTAAAAAGAATGGTAAATGGAGGGTATGCATTGATTACAAGGAATTGAACAAAGCAACTTTGAAGGATCACTTTCCTTTGCCTTTTATTGATCAGGTATTAGATACATTAGCAGGTAAAAAGTACTTTTCATTTTGGGATGGTTTTAGTGGCTATAATCAAATTCAGGTAGCACCTGAAGATCAAGATAAGACCACATTTACTTGTCCATGGGGAACTTTTGCCTACCGAGTGCTTCCTTTGGGTTATGTAATGCACCAGCAACATTTCAAAGAGCAGTACTAGGAATTTTTTCTGATCTAATCCATGATTGTGTAGAGGTTTATATGGATGATTTTACAATTTATGGTAATTCATTTGAAGAAGCATTAGAAAATTTGGAAAAAGTTCTTATAAGATGTAAAGAAACAAACCTTTCATTAAGCCATGAAAAATGCTTTATGATGTTTACTGAAGGGATTGTTTTAGGACATCATATTTCGGGAGATGGGATTAAGGTTGATAGATCAAAAGCTGAAGTCATCTCCAAGTTGCCTATTCCAAATTGTCAAAGAGATGTTAGAAGTTTTCTAGGATTTACTGGTTACTATAGAAGATTTATAGAAAACTTCACTAAAATAGCATCTCCACTCTTCAAGTTGCTTACAAAAGACTGTGAATTTAAATGGGATTCTGATTGTCAATCAGCTTTTGAAACTTTGAAAATAAGAATATCTGAAGCACCTATCTTGAGAGGACCAAATTGGAAACTTCCTTTCCATATTTCTACAGATGCTTCAGATACAGCTCTTGGAGCTGTGTTGGGTCAAAAAGATTTAATTCCTTATGCCATTTATTACACCAGAAAAAATTTGACTCCCACAGAGTTGAACTATACTGTGACTGAAAAAGAGTTTTTAGCTGTTGTTCATGCAATTAATAAGTTTAGACATTACATAACAGGCTATGAAACTTTTATTCATAATGACCATTCTGCAATTAGATATTTAATGAATAAACCTGTTACTAATGGCAGAGTGACAAGATGGCTTTTACTTTTGCAAGAATTCAATATTACTGTGTTGGATAGACCAGGAAAACAGAATACAGTAGCTGATTTCTTGTCTAGAATCCAAAATACTAAAGAAGATTCTCCTGTAGAAGATAAATTAAGGAATACTGCTTATAAAAGAACTACAAGACCCTGGCACAAGTGACATTACAATCATTTTGGTTACAGGGAAACTGCCTCCACATTTATTTCCAAGTGAAAGAAGAAAGATTATTCAGGAGAGTTCAAAATATTCATGAATTTCTAACGAATTGTTTAAAACAGGGCCAGATCTTGTGATCAGAAGATGTGTCAGGGAAGATGAAATGCCTGATATTCTTAAGGCATGTCATGATGAACCATGCGGCGGACACTTTGCAGACAAAAGGACAGCCTATAAAATCCTCTCTTTAGGATATTATTGGCCTTTCCTCTTCAAAGATGCAAAACAATATGTCAAAAGGTGTGACAGCTGCCAAAGAGTAGGGAAACCTACCCTTTCAAATGAAATGCCATTGCAAACACAGGTACTCATTGAACCCTTTAAAAAATGGGCTTTAGATTTCATTGGACCTATAAATCCACCATCTAAGCAAAAGAAGTATATATTGGTTTGTACTGATTATGTTACTAAATGGGTAGAAGCCAAAGCATTAGTATCTGCTACTGAAAATTCAATTGTTCATTTTCTTTATGAGGATATTTTTACTCGCTTTGGTGTTCCAAGAGAAATTGTAACAGATCAGGGGAGCCAATTCACATCCAATTTGGTGGAAAAGTTGATGGAAGAATACAAAATCAAGCACAAAAGATCTACTCCTTACCATCCACAAGCAAATGGTCAAGTGGAGTCCACAAACAAAGTTCTTGAAAGTATCATCACCAAAACTGTTCATCTACATAGAAGAGATTAGGCAGAAAGGCTTCCAGAAGCCTTGTGGGCCTACAGAACTACATGGAGGAATACAACAGGACATTCTCCCTATGAACTTGTTTATGGGAAAGAAGTCTTGCTCCCCATGGAGTTCCAAGTCAAGACCTTCAAGATAGCAGTTCAGTTGGGGATGGACTTATCAGAAGCCCAAAAGCATAGAATGGAGCAGTTGAATGAGCTAGATGAGATCAGATAAGAAGCAATTCTAAGAACTGATCTAGTTCAATATCAAAGAGCTAAATGGCATGAAAAATATATCAAAGAGAAGAAGTTTCAAGAAGGAGATTGGGCATTGTTATTTGATTCCAAGTTTAAAGATTTTCAAGGAAAATTTCAGACTCATTGGCTTGGGCCATAAGAGATTGACAAGATCTTTAGCAATGGAGCGGTAAGAATCAAGACCATTGATGAGTTTCAAACTCCTCTTATTGTGAATGGCCATAGATTGAAAGTTTATCATAAGCCACTCTCAAAAGAGGATTTTGTCAAAATATTTCAAGAAAGTTCTGCAATCAGGCTGGTACAGAAGAATTCTTCTTCTCCACCAGCCTAGCTTTTGTTTTTCAGTTAAAAAAAAAAAAGAAAAAAAAAAGAAAAAGAAAAAAAATGGTATAAGCCTGAAAACCAATCATTGATTGGCAGTCTTATGCAGAAAATATAGGGTGAAAATCAGGGACACCTGACACTCTATATTTTCCAAAAAAATCTGTCTTTTATTTCATTTCATTTCACCACCCACTCCATTTCATTCCACTTCATTCCATTTCATTTCACTTCATTCCACTTCATTTCATCCATTCCATCAATAAAAATCTTGTGGGCCTACAGAACTACATGGAGAAATACAACAGGACATTCTCCCTATGAACTTGTTTATGGGAAAGAAGTCTTGCTCCCAATTGAGTTCCAAGTCAAGACCTTCAAGATAGCAGTTCAGTTGGGGATGGACTTATCAGAAGCCCAAAAGCATAGAATGGAGCAGTTGAATGAGCTAGATGAGATCAGACAAGAAGCAATTTTAAGAACTGATCTAGTTCAATATCAAATAGATAAATGACATGACAAGTACATCAAAGAGAAGAAGTTTCAAGAAGGAGATTGGGCATTGTTATTTGATTTCAATTTTTAAAGATTTTCAGGGAAAATTTCAGACTCATTGGCTTGGGCCATATGAGATTGACAAGATCTTTAGCAATGGAGCGGTAATAATCAAGACCATTGATGAGTTTCAAACTCCTCTTATTGTGAATGGCCATAGATTGAAAATTTATCATAAGCCACTCTCAAAAGAGGATTTTATCAAAATGTTTCAAGAAAGTTCTGCAATCAGGCTGGTACAGAAGAATTCTTCTTCTCCACCAGCCTAGCTTTTGTTCTTTTCAGTTAAAAAAAATAAAAATAAAATAAATAAATAAATAAAAAAAATAAAAAAATAAATAAATTTTGTATAAGCCTGAAAACCAATCACTGATTGGCAGTCTTATACAGAAAATATAGAGTGAAAATCAGGGACACCTGACACTCTATATTTTCCAAAAAAAAAAAAATCTTTTTCATTTCACAAGTTTTGTGACCATTCACTCCATTCCATTCCACTTCATTTCCATTTCATTTCACTTCATTTCACTCCATTTCACTTCATTTCATCCATTTCATTCCATTTCATCAATAAAATTCTTTTTCATGACCATTTCCATCTGGTCATTTGTCATCCGTTCATGTCCATTCATCAAAATAATAGCTGTGTCAGTTTCCGCAGCTGACTCCAGTTTCCACAGCCAGAAGCAGATTCCGCAGCTACAACTCTGTTTTCAAAAGAATGTACAGTCAGATGTTATTTCCATAATTATGAAATAAAATGCAGATGAGAGGATAAAAAATGAAGACATGGAGCATTCAAGACACCAATGAAAAGCAATTAGTTGAAGACCAAGGGAAAAGGCAAAGATTCCAAAGGTATGAATAAAATTTATTTCAAATAGCATTGAAAAACACATTTTTATATAGTTCTGAACCATGAGCTCTATCCATTATGTGCAATGATTATATTGACAATTCCGTAACCTTTCACGATCTCCATATCATCCTCTCACATTCATTCTCAAACGGTTCCATCATTAAACCCCCGATTTTCACTCATGTTCCAATATTCCACCGGTGACAATGAGACGTATTTGATTTGACCACGGACTCTTACAGCCGCATAAATCCATAACCGTTGTTGAAACGTGCTCATATTTATTGTGCAGGCACCAAAATTCAAAACGCTGCCGGATGTGTTATACTCTGTTAATCTCTCTGTCGTGCTCTCTGTTGTGCTCACGAAAACCCCTCTCCGTTCTGTTCACTCCATTCCGCTCTCTATTACGTTATAATCTGTATACCCACTCTCTGACATTTACCCACAGACATTGTGCTCATTTTTGTGCATTCAACCGTTCTGTTTCCATTAAACCCTCACGCAGGCAAATTTGTGAAGAGCAGAAAGAAAAAAATTGGTAAATTGCTAAGAGCAGAGCCGGAAGGACCTAAGTTTATAGAGGGATATCCGCAAGTAAAGGAGATATTGAAGAAAGAAAATTGGCTGCGGTTTATCCAGAAATTCAGAGGTTATCATAAAGAAGTGACAAAGGCATTCGCAAGGTCGTTTAATGGCTTGGAAGCAGAGATTGGAGACCTTAAGTTTGCGGTCAATGAAGCATCTATAGCAACAGCCACGGAACTTCTTCAGGAGGGTGAGCGTTGGTTTAAGAATAAAAGCATCAATGTTGAAGCATGGAGAACAATCTTACGAAACCAAGGTATGGACATAACTGTTTTTAAAAGAGGAATTCCTGTGCATGCATTGAAAGAGGAATGGGTTACTTTAATGCTAGTTGTTCAGAAATTCATTACATGTGAAGGCCGTTTTGGGTCCATGTATATGTACCATACCAGGTTATTGATGAATTTTCTAGATAATCAAACTCTCAATCTCCCATATTTTCTATTCAATAGTTTGAAGAAAATGTCCGTGACTGTTCAGAAAAATTTAGGAGATGTAGAACCCCATCTATATCACCACGGCCTTGTAAAAATTTTGATTGAAAAGGAGTTAAAGGAAAAGAAAGACACATGGGAACAATTTCTGGTTAGAAATTTCTTTGAGGAACCTCAGGAAATTCCTGAAGGTAGCACATCAAGAAGAAGTAGGAGAAAAAGAACAATTGATGAAATTCAAAATACTCCTACTACTACAACTGAAAAGACTGATAGGGAAGAGAGACTGTCAAAGAGGAAGAAGAAAGAAATTAAGGGTAAGAAGCCAATAACACCAAAAGAGAGGAAAACTATTGAGGCTACACATCAAACCCCTTCTTCCGAAGAAGAAGATCACCAAGTCTTATCTGAAAGATTAGTTTATCTTCAAAAACAGTCCTCTATGGCCAAGAAGACAGAGAAAGGAAAACAAAAACAAAAGGATAGTGCACCACAGCGTGTGAGAAGAAGCAGCAGACTTAAGGGGAAATTGAGGAAAATGCAAATAAAGGGTCCTCATTTCATTGATTTGGGAGAGGAGACATCTGAACAGTCCCCAGCTGACCATAGTCCATCTCAGTCAGTTAGTGAACCTGGTTCATTTCATTCTCAGTCAGACATTGAACATACTCCATCCCATTCTCAGCAAGATGTTGATGTGAGCCCTTCTCAGCCAGATTTTGAAGATAACTCTCCTTTACGGCATTTTGGGGACAACCCAATAAAAATGACACCTGAAATAGACCCCAAGCAGCAGGAAGTATGACTATATAGAATCTTTGGAAAAGGCAGCTACAGGTCCCAGTACTTCGTCCATTCAGCCTCATACAGTACAGGATGATTTAGTCCAATCACTAAAACAGGAAGTCTTTGAGCTAGAGCTTTTAAATAGGCACATCAAAAATGAAAATGAGACATTGAAAGAACAAGGTAAATTGGACAAAATCATCCATGATAATACCATGCTACATCTGGGAATATGGCAGAAGAAGAACAAGAAATTGAAAAGGAAATGCCAGAAGTTGAGCAGAGCACTGGTTAATATCAAATTTAGGTGCTTAATGAAGAAACCCAGAATGTTGGCATCTCCAAGGAAGAGGAGGAGAGGATTAGACGTGCTGGCTGAAGTGTCAAGGCACATGAACTAAGGAAGGAATATCAAAATTTTGGTTGCATGAGGACATGCAACACCTTCACAGTGGGGGTATGTTGAGTCTCAATTCTGCATCTTTTCCATACACTTTTCCATACCTTTTTCACTCACCTGAACCTCCCAAGTTGTCAATATCATTGTATATTTATTGCAAAAGAGCATCTAACATGGTTTTTAACTATATTTTTGTGTCTGCTGTTTGATTTAGATTTTGTTCATTTAGCTGCGGAATCTTGCCACTTTCCGCAGCTGCTGCAACTTTCCGCAACTATTTTGTGAAACTCTATGTTACAGGTGTCTACAGGGAAAACGAGCCACATGGGTAGGTCAGAAATGATGTGGACATGGTTCGTGTCCTATTGGCTCGAGCAAACTCATCTAAAGAAGCCGCGGTCAAAGTCGTCCACATGGAAGTCAACCGTAGAGTCTTATGGTGACATGACTCTGTTTCGTGTCACGTAAAGGTTTATATGGCCGTTTCCGAGCTTGCGGAGGACAAGTCGACATCTGTACATGGCTCCATAGCCAAATTCAAGCATCAACTCCTCATAGATTTACTTTCCAACACGGCCATGATCCTAGATCCGTGGACGTAATGGTCTACGTGTTCTCCACCAGCATAAACTTCAGGAGACAGTTATATTTCTTTTGTTATATATATAACGCGTTTGCATACGCATATAGAGTTAGTCGATGTTAGTCTCTGTTATCTTTTATTTGTCTACTCTGTAATGTGATTACGCTACCTTAGTGCCGTAATACCACCTTACTATTATGACTGCATTTTAATATAAGAAGACTCTGTTTTCCAATTTAATTCGTACTTGAAGATTGTTGCCAAGGCTGGTGTAGAGGCCCCCTGCTCAGCTAAGGTTTTGTGCATTAGTGTATAGTTCTTATTTTATTTCTTTCAAGCTCATTGTGCCATAATCCATTCACATGTTTATACATTGCATTTTTCATGATACATATGCTTCATTTCTGTTTATAAAATTTCCTGCTTTCCATTTCATTTCTGTCTCTCATGTTTTATGTTATTAATCACTGATCAGTGTTCTTGTTTTAGGTTATAGATAGGCAGCCCGAGCATTTGAATAACCTTTTGAATAATGACATGGAATTAACATTGTTCTGCTGCTAATTTGTTTTTCTTAGTTTCTGTTCAATTTCATTTTTGCTTTGTTTAATTCAGTTTTGTTTATTTTCTTCAGTAGTTAAATTTAGATATATTAAATTGCTCATGTCATTTTCAGTTACCTCCGAAAGCCACAGCTGGACTGATGGTGAGGGATTGAATTATGGATGTGTAGTTTGATATTAGTTTCCTTTCTGCAAGTTAGAAATATTAAATTGTGCATGACATCTTCGGTTACCTCCGAAAGCCACAGCTGGACTGATGGTGAGGGATTGAATTATGAATGTGTGGTTTGATATTAGTTTACTTTCTGCAAGTTAGATATCAGTTACTCAAGTTGTTTATGGTTACTTCCGAAAATCATAGTTGGACTAATGATGAGGGATCAGAAGACAAGTTGATGTAAATTGATTTAGATTTACTTTATTGCAACTTTTGGATTTCTTTCAGCATAATTTATTTTGTGTTTAGACAGCAACAAGAATAGTTTGGTTTCATGCTCACTAGTTCACTGTTTTGATTCATTAGATTAGCATCATCTTTTCATTTCAGCAGCGCATTTTCATTTCCTTTCAAGTTTTGTCATCGTAATTTTCAAATTCCTTTTTAAAGTTTCAAGTTGGTAAATCATTATAGAGGATATCATTTCCTTGAACAAACATAACCATACTTGTTTTCATTTTAGAATTTCCATTTCATCTTAGAAAACCAAAAACGACAAAAAGTTAAGAAATAGGTTATCTTGCACATATAGTGCACCGCACTTCATCAACTTACGAATCCCGGATTGACAAATTAAATGCAGCAATTTAGGACACACTAAATTGACCAAACATCGGCAACGAAGAAAAATCTGACTAAGATGGTCAGGATGGTCTTTTCGCTTTGTTGAATGAGCCGAAAGGTCATCCAGATAAGGCTGAACAAGGTACTTAATATCGTGAAAAACATACGACATCGCTCATTGAAATGTGGCCCCAACATTTTTCAAGCCAAAAGGAAGCTTCTTATACGTGAAAGTACCCCAAGGATAGATGAAAGTTGTCTTATGCTGATCAGTCGAGATAATGTTAATCCGGTTATAGCCAGAAAAGCCATCCACGAGGGAAAATATCTCACTCCCAACGCAGTCATCAATGATCTGATCGATAAAGGGAGTAGGATAATTATCCTTAGGACAAGCCCGATTGATGTCATGTTAATCAACACAGACGAGAATGGTACCATGTTTCTTATCTACAGGGACGATGTTGGACACCCATTCTGTCAAGGGAATCGGGTAGATGAAACCAGCATTGAGAAGTTTTTCAACTTCACTCTTAATGGTGGCATCCTTTTGAGGTGCATAGGACTAAGGCACTGACGAACAGGCTTCGAACCAGGGTAGGTAGGAATCTCATGCACCACTATACTAGGATCGATGCCAGGCATTTATTCGTAGGACCATGCAAAGACGTCGCGGAACTCACGAAAAAGGATAGTATAAACCTAAACTTCATTCGAAGAACAGGTGACCCCGAGATCGATGTTCTCGACGATTCCCAGTTTGACAGAAATGTCAATAGGCATCGTTTGCATAATGTTACTCAAGTTACCCTCTGTAAAAACTTCATGTGTCAGAATAGGCAGTTGAAGCGGAGGAGAAGGAACCTGAGATGCAATCCTCTCAAGACACGTAGACATGGCCCCGAGGCCAGGCATGAACGAGGAACGATGATGACCATCATCCCACGGCAAATCCTCAAGAGACATAGTTTCCATGATGGCTTCATCGAAGGGAAAAATCTCTTTCAAGGGATTGGAAGAATCCAAATCGCCGAGCCAAAGGGATTGAGAATAAGCGTCGAGAGACATGCTCAAAGGAGCATGATCAAAAGGCGGAGGATCCGAAGCCACAAGAAGTTCACAATAGGAAATCTCAATCGGACTTAATGGCATCGAATCTCCAAAAGAATCGACCTGTTCAGGTGAAGGGAGGATCCATGGGTCATCAGGCTGAGAGATCATATTGATCTGAATAGTGTTAGGTGGAGGAAGAAGAAAAATACTTATGAAGGAAGGATCTTTGAAGAGACCCGGCCCAATTCTCTCGTAGGGAGTAGGAACCTTATCCACATACAGAACATTGTTCTCGGAAGAAGAAGTGAAGAATGACAATTGATCAACAGTAACAATCTTTCCTTCGTGCGGGAATTTCAAGACACGAAAGAGAGTGGATGGAATGCACAACATGGCGTGAGTCCAACTGCGACCGAGGGGAAGATTGTAGTTGAGCTTGGCGTCAACTACTTCTACCTCAACAGTGACTGTATTCCCTTTCAAGGTGATCGGTAAACTAGCGAGAACACCTAAAGGTTTTGATTCCCTTCCATCAAATGCTTCCAGGGAAATTGGTGATGAATTCAAGGCCGGAGAACCAATGGCTTTCCAGCAAGAAGATGACATGATGCATGTTGACGCACCTTTGTCCACAACTGCTCGATGAATATCGAGACCATTAATGACAACTTGTATAATGAGCACAATTTGATGCGGTAGTCGTGGAACAAAATTCTATAAATTGAAAGAAAGAAGGCTCGTATCAGCAGGATCAACCCCGCCAATCACATATAACAAAGCTTTTCGTTAAGACAGAAAACTATGAAGTAATTCTAGAGCAAAAATTGCAGATGGTGCCTGAGCCAAATCCTTGACAATAATGTAATGTTGAGTAGCACGGGCATTTGGATTGTAAGAAGACTTGCGGAGTACACCTTTGGAAGGTGGCCTTACAATGGGCTCAGTACTAGGCCTTTCAATCCGAAGAGGGCCAGAAGTAGGCGGAGGAGGAGGACCATCAACGATCTCCTTCCCCGCCGCTTGACGTTATTTGGTATAATTCTTCGATCAAGTGGCAATAGAAACGGGTGCAGAACCGTTCATCATGAACACTTGAGAGCCAAGTGGGGTAGAGGATTGAGGTTGCTCTACCATCTGGGTCCACTGAGACGGAAAAGGTTCTTTAAGAAAAACTGTAGTTTCCTGGGTGCCTTTGAGCAATATACTTACTTTGGCTCGTCGAGGACAGTCCTTGGTGTAGTGCTCTTCGTCACAGATCAAACAAGGGTACTTTGGCTTGCGTTGTGAACTATCATCAGCACGAGATTTGGACGAATCTGGTTTTGGGGTATCAGCTTTGGCCTTACCTTTACCCTTCTTTTTCCCCTTGGAAGTTTTATCCACTGGATTGGCCTGAACGACATTGACTTCTGAGGTTTTACCAAGATTCAGAGTGGGCTGAGAAACAACATCATTGGAAGGTTTAGAATTTTGCTTCCCAGGATTTGAAGGAGAAGACTTCCGAGAAGTCTGAGACACAAAACCAATAATACCGTCAACGGATGGGGTTGCCGGTGCTTTAGAAGTTCCAGGTCGAGGGGCATCAGGCAAGATATCCTACAGCGTGATAGAATGAGAGTACACAAGATCAAGGTATTGGGCACGAGCAATGGCTTGTTCCTCGGTTACACATGCTCCCATAGCTATCTCTTTCGCAATCTAATTGACAAAGGAGGTAGTGAACCAATAATTTAGAATCTGATCAGGAATATCAAACTTAATCAAGCAACGATGGCGCCTCCATTCATGAATATGATCCGAGATATGAGTAGCTCGATCCTGTTTCAAGGATATGAGGAGGTGTGTCCTGGTTTCATAACGAACCGGTAACTGAAAATGTGTAAGGAATGCCATGGCGAGAGAGTTGAAGTCTTGAAAGATGCCACAAGATAGCTCAATGTACCACTTTGCACCGGCACCAGTAAGAGTCTGTTGGAAAAGATGGAGTTGGATGGAATCATCAACCCAAGAGTTAGAGGAACACCACAAGTGGTAAGTCATAACATGTGCTTGGGGGTCTTCTCCAGACTTTCCCTCAAACTTAGGACAATCACCAAGAATCTTATTCGGAACCGAAGGCCAATACAGGTTATGAAGAATTGGATCGTTCATTAACTTTGACACATCAGGAAGTTCCAATGTAGCGAGAAATGGTAATTAAGGATTAAAAAGCATTGGAGGTCTTTGATAAGGACCCGTGTTAACATTCCACCTAGCGTGCGAGAAATTCTGCCCCCATATGTTTTGTCCCGGAGGATTCTGACCATAGGGGTTATAAGCCTGATAATTCTGCTGATACTGGGGTTGAGGACCAGGATACTAATTCTGAGCATACCATTGAGGTCTTTGTTGAGCAACATATGGATTCTGTTGCGGAACATAAGCATGGCCTTGAGGTTGATTATACACCAACTGAGATTGATTCTGAGGGTAATAAGTGAAACCTTGGGGCGCACTATATACCAGTTGATATTGACCTTGGGGGTAATAAGTGCCTTGGGATTGAGCAGGTGGACCCTGCTGAGTAGGTTGAGCGGGCTGTTGAACAGGTGGACCCTGCTGAGCAGGTTGAGCGGGCTGTTGAATAGGTGGACCCTGCTGAGCTAGATAAACAGGTTGAACCGGCTGTTGAGCAGGTTGAACAGGCTATTGAACAAATTGAACTGGCTATTGAACAGGTTGAACCGGCTACTGAGTTGGTTGAGCAGACTGCCCCTGCAGAACATGTTGGCCTGGATAATGAGGGCCACTGAGTTTCCCTTGTGGAAGAGGTTGGCCCGATGGTGGAGATGGGTCAGGTTTTCCCTGATGACCAGGTTGACACAGAGTAGGATCGTAGGGTTGTCCTTATTGCACAAAGTTTTGGCCATACTGAATGTACAGTTGTTGCTGTTGTACAAGAGGTTGTCCCTGTGGTGGATACATTGGCTCGCCAGCAACATATGACGTTCCTGGTTGAGGCTGACCTGAAGGACCGTAGGGTTGTCCTTGTTGGACCAAAGGTTGACCTTGCAGACCGTAAGGTTGTCCCTGAGGACCAAAGGATTATCCCTGCTAGGCTGAAGTTTGTCCCTAGAATTTGTCGAAGGCAAATAGACAGCCTGATTAGTATCAACAGGAAACAAATAGAAGAGGTTGCCGACAGCATCATAGTGATGAGGAGGATTGAAAAGAACTTGGGGTGGCTGAAAACCCTGAGATTTTTGTTGTTGAACAACCAACAAATACTCTTCAAAAGTAAAGTTGCCAGGAATGATAGGGATAGTCGAGGTCATACGAAAAGTAGACGGGGCCATAGGAGATTGAGTATCCGGAGAAGGAGCATATTGTCGGTGGATATCCAACATGTGCTCATCAAAATTATAGGCAGAAACCAAATGAGTAGTCACAACCGCACTAGCAGGCGCAGTCTCTGGAGCACGAGCTTATGATCTACTCGGACCCTGATTGACAGGCCACATGGGATTAAGAAATATAGACCTACAAGTGTGAAAAGATTTCGATGACTGTGTCGTAACAACTGGCATAGACGAAGCCACACAAACGATAGGTTGGACCTGGACAAATGTAACAGTGACCGACGAAATCAATGTCGAAGGTGACAGTCCCAACGAAGGGAGGACCGAACTCCTAGGGGGAGTTGATGTACTGGATTATGCTATGGATGCAACACCAGACATAATCTGACTCAGAGTCTGATAACCGGGTGGAAGTGACACCGATTGAGGATAATATTGAACATAAACATGTGGAAGATCTTAAGGGAAAATTTGATATTCTCCTGTAGAAACAAGCATTCCTTCACTGCCGACAGGACTCGAAGAATCCTGATGAAGTCGTAAGATCGTCAAAGAGACGACGAGGACTCAGAGGTATAGCAGTCACTATAAATGGTGATCCCGAAGTAAGAGGAGGAAATTATTCGTCGTCTCCAAAACCAGACGAAGCACTTGGAGGAGGCCAATTGAACTCAATTGACTCTTCAGGAGGAGATCAAGTAGCGAGAGGTAAAATAGTTGGGAGAATAGGCTGCGAAAACTCGACATACCTAGTGGACTAAGGGGTTTCGTAAGAAACGTTAGGAAAAGAACTACCACTAGGCGGCAATGAGGAAGATGACAAAACTGGTGGTTCCACCACTGTGACAATTGTTAGGGTCCTATAAATATAGGATTCATAATTTTGAATTGACTTTTGATAGTCTTGTAAAATATGTACATACCTTGTTTTCTGCAAGTTGTTTTCCCATATTTTGAAAAAATAAAAAAATCAAAAAGAGGGTAAAAAGTCCTAAAAGAAAGATCAAAGGACTTAAAAAAATACATAGACCCCAAAATAAAAAAGATGAAATAAAACATGAAGTGTGCAAGTTCAAATGCCACTCCCTTTTACTTTTTGCAAATGATTATGGCAGAGTGTCAATAAATGCCATAATCCATGATGAGTTAAACTGTCTAAACTTGACTTGTCATGTTTTAAATTTCCATGTTTTAGATAGAGAATAAAGTTTTGTCAGGCAGTTTAATCCTGACAAATCAGTAGATAGGTAGGGAATAATGAGGAGCTCATCAGTTTAATTTGAGCCCTCTGATGAAATAAGGTAGAATTAGATAGTTTCATGCTTTCAAAAATGTTTCAAGGTAGCAAGTTTAAAAGCACCTGCTAAAAGGAAGAAAAAATGTTAGAATAATGTTGGGTAGGTAGAAAGAAGTGCGAAAAAGCATGTAATATTCATCACCAGGGAAAAAATCACTAATTTCCCTCCCCCTGTAGGTATTCAGTATTCTATACTTCCAGTCAAAGAGGCTCAGAGCATTCCTCTGACTTCTGTTGGGACCGGACCCAAGGCTTGATGACTGGATAGTGGAAAATGTTGAGTTCTTATGACAAAATCTCCATTTATCATTATTCATCCCTCATTCATACATTTGACTCTTTTCATAAGTAAATACTATTTCTTACTTAATGAAACATAAAACCCCATTTGATTAACTTCCTTCATTCAAAAAACATACAAAAACCCTCCAAAATACTTTATCCTAAGTAATTGGTGAAATCATGAAATGACAAGCTTTTCTTTAGTTATTCACTTTACTTAGTCATTTAGTGTATTTTTGCGTATTCCACTCCCTTTGTCATATTAACTTTTGACTTATGCTATTAATTCCCTAAAAATACCTTATCCTATCTTTATAATTCCCTTTATCTAAAATACCCCCTAAAAACCCATTATTATAAAGGTTTTTGACCAAAGCTATTATCCACATGGTGAATTAAAATCCCAAATTATACCCCCTTTGGTCTCAAACTAACCTTAATCAAATACCCCGCCCCCTATGGTTATAGACCCCTCCATGGACTAAAAACTATATAATAAAATTAAAAAATACAAATAGGCTTTCGGGCGTATCATATGTATTTGGAAATTAAACATACTCCCCCGCCTTTTACATTTATCCAAAGTTTAGTTCAAACAAACTTTAAACTCTAAAACCTTTGCAATACACGATAAGTCTTTAACTCAAGGTCCCATCCCGGTTAACTAAAGACTTGTTTGATGTTTCACTTTAGCCTTTCCTGCAATATTATCTCCGCTATGTAAAGCCTTACGCAATGCATAAGTTAACCTAGGGTTAAGTATATAGCCCTGCCTCATGCACCTCCAACCATAGGTATAAACCCTTTTTTGTAAGAAAAAAATTGATTAAACTACATATGTTACAAAGTTTTCATTACATATATCAACTACCCAGCGCATATCATTTGCCCCGGCCCCACATACCTTTCAACCACACCTTCCCATTTAATCTTGGCCTTTCGCTCTCGATTATTAGATCCAACGATGCAGGATTGATTTCGCGTCCATAATTTGATCGCCCGTTCAAAGCCCAAACGGATGTGAAATGGGTGGTTTTGACATTCCCGCCTCCTGCGACGTGGTAGAAAACCATTCGATCGCGTTCATTTCAGCAAAAACGGCTTACCACCAAGATTCAACACGAAAACCACTTCTGGTTACGCATTTCAAAATCCAAACTGCCTCCCGCCTTTGATGAGACTGGCATTCAATGCATTAAAGGTGATTAATTCCAAAGGTTAAAAACCTTTGAAACATCATTTCGATTGTTTAGTTGCGCATTCCTGACTGTAAAGAGCTCCGCCTGAATACATCAAGCCTCTCGACTATGCTAAAATCCCCGAAACACAATTTTATCTGTGGAAACTCCCTATTTTCACCACAGATCTCTTGTTTGAAGACTATAAAAGCCATTTCTCTGCACCAGGATCCATTCGCAGGAATAAACAAAACATTCAGAAACCCTTTCAAGTGTCAAATTACCTGCAAATTGAGGTATTTTTCATCAGTTTAAAACCCTGCACAGTCAATTCTGAACCATCCTTAAGCAAAACAAGCTTTCAATTATAAAAATTCATCGTGGAAATTGCCCAAAAATGCCCAAAACAAGCCAAACCCTGGCCAATTTTTTCCAGGAAACCTTATTTCTATTGTAAGCCTTTTTAAGCCAAATTTCCTAAGCTTACAACCTCTGAAGGTCAATTCCAAAACAAAAAGGGGTTTAAAGCCTACAGATTTCTTAAAAAATCCTTTTTTACAGTCTAAACCATTCAGGAAACCCTTGTTTCCTGTCTTAGCCCAGTTTTCATCTCTCAGAAGCCTAAATTGAGCAAAGATATCACTTGAAATTATCCTTAGCCTAAATTGCTCAGTTACCCCTCTGTTTAAAGTAAATTACTTCTGTAAACCATTTAATCTTACATAAGAAGCCAGAATGCCTAAAAAACAGAGTTAAACCTCCATAGACATATCTCATTCCATAGGTCTTTCAAAAGCCTTCAATCACCTCCTTGCAGACCTTTCTTTCATTAACAAATTGTTTGATTTTTGCAGGTTATTATCAGAATAAGAAATTGGGCCAATAGTTTCAATACTAGTTGACAAAATTGTTTTCTCCAAATTTTCAGATTTTAAATCAAAAGTTTCATTCAACAAACAGTTTGTATACAAAGAAAGAATAAAATCAAGTCAGAGAGAGATCAAAATGATGAAATGTGAATAGTGAATGGTAAAATTGAAATCAGAATTCACAATGACAGTGAAAACAGAACAGTCAAAGAGCATCAGAGCTAAAGTGTATCAGGTAAAAGTCAGAGTGAAAGTTAAAACAAAGTTATAGAGCAGTCAAGGTAAAATAGTAAAAGTAAAAATAGAGTCAGTAATGGTTAACAGAGATGAAAATACTTTCACCAACAACAATGAATTTTATCCAAAGTGAAAGTAAAACAGTTAAAAGAACAAAATGGTGAAAAGATGAAGACATAACAAGAAGGAACATTTTTGCAAAAAATTCATGTTTAAGTTATTGTTTTGCAGGAACTATTGTGACCAATCCAAGATGAATTTTGAAAAACTGAAGGATTTTTATGTTCTTAATATGTCCAACTACAAAAACCTCTCTCACTTTTCTTCCAGCCATTATGGGTTGGGAAATATTAAACAATTTATTGATAGGCACTTTTTGCAGAAAATTCCTGTTAAGTCATCATTTTGCAGAGAATATTGTGGCCAATCAGAAATACATATTACAAAACTGAAGGAGGTTTTTGTTTCTAAGATATCCATATACAAAAAAATATCTTAATGTTTGCACATCTATTACATAATGAAAGATACATGCGCATCTTTACAGCCTATTTTTCAGACTCTGTAAAAATATGTTTTACACATATTTTTTCAGAGCCTATTGTGAACAACTGGAGCGGAATTTTAGGGAATTGGGAGAGATTTATCTCATCAACATATTCATATACAATAACCTCTTTCAATTTTTACATATCTATTTCAGATTGAGAAATAAAAAGGTATCATTGGACCCCAAGTTTGCAGAATTGCTGGAGCAGAATGCACAAAGAAAGGAGACAGTTAATGACTTGGATGCCTCATCATCAACTAAGAGTTGAGATCAAATTTGAATTCTCCTCTTTGTCATCACCTATCCATAACAAATAGTGCCAAATAGATGCATTAGTTTTGAGTGTCCTTTACTTAATTTCTAATTATGTAAAATAGTTAGAGATATTTGTAAACCAATCTTGATATTTTTTCAAGATATTCTAGTTTAGAATTTGTATAAATACTTCACTCTTTGAAGTATTTTGGGTGGAATAAAATTTCTAGGATTACTATAGAATTTTTGCTGATACATTGGAGGCTCTCATGTGTTGAATTCAAAGTAGCAGACTAGACAAAGCTAAAGTGGCATCATAATTCAGGATTCTTACGATAAGTTGAAGAGTGAAGTACATCTCTTCTTGTCATTGTTTCTTTTCTGAGTTTCATGCAATTCATTATGTGTTTGATCTATCTTAATGTGTAACTAGGAATATTACTACAGGACTAGCCTTTTGCTCCCTGTTTTTAACTAAGTTACCATTTAAATGTTTTCTGTTGATTTCCGGTGTTAGGAATTCTTCATTTCTCCTACTCCCGTTTGACCCTTGCCTCCTTCTTCCATTTTCCGGATCAAAGGATCCTTCATTGCCCTTTATCCCGATCATACCATTTCATCAAAAACCTTTCACCAAATCTCTGAGGGTTATCTACCTTGCCCTGAATACATTTGTACCCTTTTGGCCTTGCCTTCTAGTACTGCTATCTAGACTTAGACTCCATAGCCCAATGGACAAGTAGATCTCTCTCTAGTTTAATCCTAAGTGATTTTTACCCACCAAAAACTTTAAAACAAAACCAATTGTTCTATCATAACTAGCCTAAAAACATAAATAAAAAAAAAAGATAAATCTTAAAGAGAGAGCCCTCTCTGAATTCTAGGAAGGCTAGATCCTAGGATTTGAAGTAGGTTTGTGGTTACCTCAGACTATTTCTCTTGAAACTGGAGAAATTACCGAGTGATAACATTATGGCGACCATACTGGGGAAGACTAACATTTTCTTCAAAAATATTTTACAGGTTCAGATCCGATCTATGATGGTGGACAGTGATCAGACACACAGAGGTTAAAATCATCCACCTGGTGACTCCAAATCAATTTCACAATCAAGACTCCACTAGAGGAATGAACCTGAAAGAACAAGATGGAAAGATCAGGCTTTCAACTTGGATCTTAATCCAAGACATTATGTTCTTTCTCATTAAGAAAGTTTCTCAATATATATTGTATTTTATATAAGGATCTAACTTGGTTGTATAGATACAGTGGCCTTTCTTTATGACTAATTTACAAGATGACCCAAGAATAAAACACAAGTATGCTCCCATGAGCAGAGATCACATACCTGGATTTCCACACAAACTACCAAAGGTAAGTTGGTATAAAAATCTTCCCATGTTTCAAGATGAGAATATTTATGATCCTTTGTTACATCTCATTAAATTTCATATACACTCATGGAGATTGAAGGGTGATTGGCATGACGATTGCCTCATGAAGCTATTCATGGCAACCTTAGAAGGAAAAGCAAGGGAATGGTATGAAGCTCTCAAACCTGCTAGTTTATTTTCTTTAAAATATTTTTCACAAGGTATTTTATGAGCATTACAAAGAAGATTTTCCATCTTTATCATTAGCTGAAAATTGTTGTGATCAAGCTAAAGATCTTATGCATTACCTTAAAAATATTGATGAAGATTTTGGAAATTGGCATCGTGAAGGTTTATGAGAAGAAGTATAGAACTTTCATTCTCAAGTTAGATTTCATAATAATCAAGAGTTAAGCAAAGATGAAATAGATCAGGAGATGAATCAAGATCCACAAAGCCCCTCTATAGTAACAAATGATGTTTCATATAATGTTTTGAATGAAATTAAAGAAAATATTCAACCTCATGATAAATTTTTACATAAGAGAAAAAACAATTGTTATTCAAATCTAAGAATTCAAAGATCCCCCCCCCCCCCCACCGAAGAAGAAATCAATTTGCTTCTAAACATGCAACCATCCTCAAAATATTTACATAATGAAGAAATTGTTTCTACTTATTCTAATGTTGATGAATGTACTAAAGTTTTTATCCATGAAGAGACAAAAGAACATGTTGATGCTCATGTTGTTCTACCTTCCCAGAAAGGCCCATTTCTTGATAGTACTCCTATTGAGCAAAATGATGACTTTCAAATAGAATGCAACCAATCTAATCAAGATATATCAGGATTACTATAAAAACAATCTGCTGATCTAATGTATATAATTGATGACATTCCTTCTTCTAAATATATGCCTAAGTATGATCAGTTTGATGATAATTATGTTCTCCAAATTCAAGCTAACTTCACAGCGTAATCACTAGCTAGTTTGTGGGATGAGTTATTTGAATTTCAGCTTGATAAAGATTTTCTAGCAGCTGTCTTTCTTGTTTTGAAATCAAGAAAATATTCTCTGCAACTTAAAATATATGTTCTTGAGATAGTTTCTGAAAAATATGAAAATGAAACTAAACTTTTGCATTCTCAAGTTCAGTCATATAATTTTTGAGATCCTAAAGAATTCTTGGAAATTTTTCCTTCTCTAAAGCAAGAGGAAATTGTACTACCTTTTGACTTGCAGTTTGAGGATGATTATACTTTCAAGCACAAGACTGAAGAAATAGTTTCAGGGTTTAATATTCAGAATACAACTGAGCAACTGTTCATTCAAGGCCTAGAAGCACAAATCATACATTATGCTTTTGATGATCTTATAGAAAATTATATGGAGAATATTTTGAGCTCAAGTCTACAAACATATGTTCTCTATGAAGATCAAATATATCAGCAATTTCCATTACACATCACATCTTTGATTATGAAGACACATGATCAAGTTATGCTTCCAAGTTTGATGAAAATCAACCAAATTATCCATTCATTGCTACAACTACTTGACTGGATTCATTGGCATTTTTGTATTACCTGATTCAACAAGGTTAACAGTAGATTAATGTAGGTAGATGAATGCAAATAAGCTCAAAGCTCTAAGCTCTAAGCATTATTTATTTATTTATTTTATTTTTTTCAGTATTAAGTTTTCAGCTAGTTTTGAAATAATTCATTAAGATTTAAAGCCAAGGAGAAGGTCCTAAAGATATTTAAGATCTATCAATTTGGTTTGAGAATTGCAGTATGTTCTATTAGTTTCAGATCAGATTTCAGATTCCAGAAAAAGGACTAAATTCAGTTCAAGAGTTTCAGTCACAGAGATTTTATAACAAAGCAAATGCATGTTTGGGATTGCCTCAAAGGATCAGGCTACTCGTCGACGGTGTTCTTGACATCTCACAAGGAGATGCCATCCCCATGTGAAGCTGCTGTTAGGGTCCTATAAATATAGGATTCATAATTTTGAATTGACTTTTGATAGTCTTATAAAATATGTACATACCTTGCTTTCTGCAAGTTGTTTTCCCATATTTTGAAAAAATAAAAAAATCAAAAAGAGGGTAAAAAGTCCTAAAAGAAAGATCAAAGGACTTAAAAAATACATAGACTCCAAAAGAAAAAAAGATGGAATAAAACATGAAAGTGTGCAAGTTCAAATGCCACTCCTTTTACTTTTTGCAAATGATTATGGCAGAGTGTCAATAAATGCCATAATCCATGATGAGTTAAACTGTCTAAACTTGACTTGTCATGTTTTAAATTTCCATGTTTTAGATAGAGAATAAAGTTTTGTCAGACAGTTTAATCCTGAAAAATCAGTAGATAGGTAGAGAAAAATGAGGAGCTCATCAGTTTAATCTGAGCCCTCTGATGAAATAAGATAGAAATAGATAATTTCACGCTTTCAAAAATGTTTCAAGGAAGCAAGTTTAAATGCACCTGCTAAAAGGAAGAAAATTTTTTAGAATAATGTTGGGTAGGTAGAAAGAAGTGGGAAAAAGCATGTAATATTCATCACCAGGAAAAAAATCACTAATTTCCCTCCCCTGTAGGTATTCAGTATTCTATACTTCGAGTCAAAGAGGCTCAGAGCATTTCTCTGACTTTTTTTGGGACCGGACCCAAGGCTTGATGACTAGATAGTGGAAAATGTTGAGTTCTTATGACAAAATCCCCATTTATCATTATTTATCCCTCATTCATACATTTGACTCTTTTCATAAGTAAAGACTCTTTCTTACTTAATGAAACATAAAACCCCATTTGATTAACTTCCTTCATTCAAAAAACATACAAAAACCCTCAAAAATACTTTATCCTAAGTAATTGGTGAAATCACGAAATGACAAGCTTTGCTTTAGTTATTCACTTTACTTAGTCATTTAGTGTATTTTTGTGTATTCAACTCCCTTTGTCATATTAACTTTTGACTTATGATATTAATTCCCTAAAAATACCTTATCCTATCTATATAATTCCCTTTATCTAAAATACCCCCTAAAACCCATTATTATAAAGATTTTTGACCAAAGCTATTATCCACATGGTGAATTAAAATCCCAAATTATACCCCCTTTGGTCTAAAACTAACCTTAATCAAATACCCCGCCCCCTATGGTTATAGACCCCTCCATGGTCTAAAAACTATATAATAAAATAAAAAAATACAAATAGGCTTTCGAGTGTATCATATGTATTTGGAAATTAAACATACTCCCCCGCCTTTTACATTTATCCAAAGTTTAGTTCAAACAAACTTTAAACTCTAAAACCTTTGAAATACACGATAAGTCTTTAACTCAAGGTCCCATCCCGGTTAACTAAATATTTGTTTGATGTTTCACTTTAGCCTTTCCTACAATATTATCCCCACTATGTAAAGCCTTACGCAATACATAAGTTAACCTAGGGTTAATTATATAGCCCCGCCTCATGCGCTTCCAACCATAGGTATAAGCCTTTTTTCGTAAGAATTTTTTTAATTAAAGTACATATTTTACAAAGTTTTCATTACATATATCAACTACCCAGCGCATATCATTTGCCCCGCCCCCACATACCTTTCAACCGCACCTTCCCATTTAATCTTGGCCTTTCGCTCTCGATTATCAGATCCAACAGTGCAGGATTGATTTCATGTCCATAACTTTATTGCCCGTTCAAAGCCCAAACGGACGTGAAATGGGTGGTTTTTCCATTCCCCCCTCCTGCGACGTGGCAAAAAACCATTCGATCACGTTCATTTCAATAAAAACTACTTACCACCAAGATCCAAAGCGAAAACCACTTCCGGTTACGCATTTCAAATTCCAAACTACCTCCTGCCTTTGATGAGACTGGCATTCAATGCATTAATGGTGATTAATTCCAAAGGTTAAAAACCTTTGAAACATCATTTTTATTGTTTAGTTGCACATTCCTGACTGTAAAGAGCACCGCATGACTACATGAAGCCTCCCGACTGTGCTAAAATCCTTGAAACACGATTTTATCCATGGAAACTCCCTATTTTCACCACAGATCTCCTGTTGGAAGACTATAAAAGCCATTTCTCTGCACTAGGACCTGTCTGGAAGAAAAAAAAAGCTTCAGAAACCCTTTCAAGTGTCAAATTTTCTGCAAATTGAGGTATTTTTCATTAGTTTAAAACCCTGCACAGTCAATTCTAAACCATCCTTAAGCAAAACAAGCTTTCAATTATAAAAATTCATCGTGGAAATTGCCCAAAAATGCCCAAAACAAGCCAAACCCTGGCCAATTTTTTCTAGGAAACCTTATTTCCGTTGTAAGCCCTTTTAAGCCAAATTTCCTAAGCTTACAACCTCTGAAGATCAATTCCAAAACAAAAAGGGGTTTAAAGCCTACATATTTCTTAAAAAATCCTTTTTTACAGTCTAAACCATTAAGGAAACCCTTGTTTTCTGTCTTAGCCCAGTTTTCATCTTTCAGAAGCTTAAATTGAGCAAAGATATCACTTGAAATTATCCTTAGCCTAAATTGCTCAGTTACCCCTCCGTTTAAAGTAAATTAATTCCGTAAACCATTTAATCTTACAGAAGAAGCCAAAATGCCTAAAATACAGAGTTAAACCTCCACAGACAAATCTCATTCCACAGGTCTTTCAAAAGCCTTCAATCACCTCGTTGCAGACCTCTGTTTCATTAACAAATTGTTTGATTTTTGCAGGTTATTATCAGAATAAGAAATTGGGCCAACAGTTTCAATACTAGTTGACAAAATTGTTTGCTCCAAATTCTCAGATTTTAATTCAAAAGTTTCATTCAACAAATAGCTTGTATACAAATAAAGAAAAAAATCAAGTCAGAGAGAGATGATAATGATGAAATGTGAACAGTGAATGGTAAAAGTGAAATCAGAATTCACAATGACAGTGAAAACAGAATAGTCAAAGAGCATCAGAGCTAAAGTGTATCAGGTAAAAGTCAGAGTGAAAGTTAAAACAAAGTTACAAAGCAGTCAAGGTAAAACAGTAAAAGTAAAAACAAAGTCAGTAATGTTTAACATAGATGAAAATAATTTCACCAACAACATTGAAGTTTATCCAAAGTGAAAGTAAAACAGTTAAAAGAACAAAAAGGTGAAAAGATGAAGACATAGCAAGAAGGAACATTTTTGCAAAAAATTCCTGTTTCAGTTATTGTTTTGCAGAAACTATTGTGACCAATCCAAGATTAATTTTGAAAAACTGAAGGAGATTTATGTTCTTAAGATTTCCAACTACAAAAACCTCTCTCACTTTTCTAACAGCCATTATGGGTTGGGAAATATTAAACAATATTGGAAAGCACTTTTTGCAGAAAATTCCTATTAAGTCATCATTTTGCAGAGAATATTGTGGCCAATAAGAAATACATCTTACAAAACTGAAGGAGGTTTTTGTTCCTAAGAGATCCATATACAAAAAAATATCTTACTTTGTGCACATCTATTACAGAATAAAAGATACATGCACATATTTACGGCCTATTTTTCAGACTCTATAAAACTCTGTTTTACACATCTTTTTGCAAAGCCTATTGTGAACAGCTGGAGTGAAATTTTAGGGAAGTGAGAGAGGTATATCTCACCAACATATTAATCTAAAATAACCTCTTTCAATTTTTACATATCTATTTCGGATTGAGAAATAAAAAGGTATCATTTGACCCCAAGTTTGTAGAATTGTTGGAGCAGAATGCACAAAGAAATGAGACACTTGGATGCCTCATCATCAACTAAGAGTTGAGATCAAATTCAAATTCTCCTCTTTTTCATCACCTATCCATAAAAAATAGTGCCAAATAGATGCATTAGTTTTGATTGTCCTTTACTTAGGTTATATTTATGTAAAACAGTTAGAGATATTTGTAAACCAATCTTGATATTTTTTCAAGATATTCTAGTTTAGAATTTGTATAAATACTTTACTCTTTGAAGTATTTTGGGTGGAATAAAATTGCTAATATTACTATAGACATTTTGCTGATACATTGGAGGCTCTCATGTGTTGAGTTCAAAGTAGCAGACTGGACAAAGCTAAAGTGACATCATAATTCAGGATTCTTGCGATAAGTTGAAGAGTGAAGTACATCTCTTCTTGTCATTGTTTCTTTTCTAAGTTTCATGCAATTCATTATGTGTTTGATCTATCTTAATGTGTAACTAGGAATATTACTACAGGACTAGCCTTTTTCTCCCTGTTTTTAACTAAGTTACCATTTAAATGTTTTCTGCTGATTTCCGGTGTTAGGAATTCTTCATTGCTCCTACTCCTGTTTGACCCTTGCCTCCTTCTTCCATTTTCCAGATCAAAGGATCCTTCATTGCCCTTTATCCCGATCATACCATTTCATCAAAACCTTTCCCCAAATCTCTGAGGGTTATCTACCTTGCCCTGAATACATTTGTACCCTTTTGGCCTTGCCTTCTAGTACTGCTACCTAGACTTAGACTCCATAGCCCAATGGACAAGTAGATCTCTCTCTAGTATAATCCTAAGTGATTTTTA
The DNA here is from genome assembly GCA_034641835.2 of Pinus albicaulis. Classification (NCBI taxonomy): domain Eukaryota; kingdom Viridiplantae; phylum Streptophyta; class Pinopsida; order Pinales; family Pinaceae; genus Pinus; species Pinus albicaulis. The sequence goes on along the minus strand of CM076569.1, from coordinate 425,619,600 downwards.
CCCACCAAAACCAATTTTTCTTTCATAACTAGCCTAAAAACATAAATCAAAACAAAGATAAATCTTAAAGAGAGAGCCCTCTCTGAATTCTAGGAAGGCTAGATCCTAGGATTTGAAGTAGGTTTGTGGTTACCTCGGACTATTTCTCTTGAACCTGGAGAAATTACTGAGTGATAACAATAGTATTTCAACACAGGAAGGAAAATGAGATAGCCAAATGAAGGCTTCAAGATCAAAGTCTAAGGAAAAAACAAAAACAAGCCAAGTAACAAACTTTTAATGGGCATGTAACCGTGGGTAATTAATTTTAATTTTAAGAGTCGAGAAATAGACAAAAGATGACTCTAGTCACTTTCAATTTTAAACGAGCGTGAAAGGACAAGTGCTCGATGATCTCTTCTCTTTTTAAGGAGTCACGAAAATATCAAAATGACTACTCAGGTAATCTAATTAAGAGGGTGTACCAAGTTTCCGTGAACTTCCATATACACCTTGGTGATCAAATGAAAGAAAAACTGACCAAGGACTTAACGTACGTAAATGTAGTCTCCCCGAATGTTGTGTTCGGTGTATCATGGTTACAGAGCGGTAGACTCGGCTTCCTATGGATAAAGGATTTGAACCTAGAGGGGTCTCCCTTTATATACTCAACAAAACGGGGAGCACAAGTCCGTACTAGCGCTGTCTAAAGCCAGAAGGCGAACAAAAGCTACTAGGTTTAAAGACGTCGTAACACATCTCTAGCTTAGACCACTAAAATGTTTGCATTAGGTTTCAATGTTTCCTTAGGTTGATTCAATTGATTTTATAGTTGATCTTGAATTAGTGTTTCATTTTCAAGGCCCTACCGAATGTTGAACTCAACTTTCCTAAATGCAAACTATATGAAAATGAACACCATTTTCCATTCAATGAACGCTAATTAAGAGAAGGATAGAGATCTTTCAAACAATAGAAATAAATGAAATCAAACGAAGAAATCTGCTTATGCATCGAATACAATCAAGCGAACAATTCTTTCCTAGTTAATCAGGCACTAATCATGCAAAATAACTCTTCTTTTTCTATGCAAATGAAAGAACACATTTTATTTTATTTTTATTTTTTCAATGAAATAAAGCACACAATGTACTAATTACACGAAAAAAACAAAACAAACACTAGTTCAAGAATTGTGAATGTAAAGAGCTAAACTGAATAATTCGATGAAAGCAACACAAACACAAAAAAGCCCTCAAAACAATGAAGCACTCTTCCAAACAAAGATAAAGCTTTGAAACGACCCAAACGAGCAATGTGATCTATGCTTAGAGCAGCAAGAAGAAGAATCAAACGAAACTCGAAATGATCTTTCAACCAAAACAAATGCTCAAAGGATCAAAAAAGAACTTAAACACAATTGATCTAAATATGAGACTGACAAGAATAAAAAGACTCGACTTCCAATCAAAAGGCACAGTGAGCTAAGACACTCAGAAACCCTAAGGACATAAACTACACTGATAAGTAAATGGACGTACAACTGAGAAGAGCAAGCATTAGGGGAATTTTGAGGTCTAAAATGGGCCTCCTAAGAAAAATGTACAACCAAAATAAACTTTATAAGAACCAATAAGATTCAATATGATGATGTCAACCATGGGGGATGATTCACTATTTTTTAAGTAAAAGGGTAAAAAATAATAAAATAATAAAATAATAAAACTACTTTTTCAACTCGTATTTTCAACTTATCTCCCAAAGTTTTTACTCAAATTTCGAGCGGGAGCACTCGTTGGATGCAAAATCTAATTCCTCATCCAAGGAATACCCATGTTGCATACTTTCGATGGACCCTACTACATGAAAAATGAGAAATAAATTTAAAACGTGATTGCAATCACGTTTTTAATGTATTTCTCATTTTTCGTGTAGTAGCGTCCATCGAAAGTATGCAACATGGGTACTCATTGGATGAGGAATTAAATTTTGAATCCAATGAGTACTCCCGCTCGAAATTTGATTAAAAACTTTGGGAGATAAGTTGAAAATACGAGTTGAAAAAGTAGTTTTTTCTTTTTTCCCTCTAAAATTTGATGATGTAATCAAATCTTATTTTATTATTTCCACTATTATTTTATAATTTCCTTAGAAGGCCTATTTTAGACTTAAAAATTCCCCTAATTCCTATGACAGTCAAAAAAATCTCAACAAAACAATTGCAAATCAGAAATCCACCCAAAGGCAAGCACAACTGACCAAAAAACTCAAAAGGAAGGTCAAACCAAACCCTACAGGATTCGGCACGACTGTAAGGCAGTAATTCACGCTAAACAGGGGTTGGCGCTAGTGCAACACAAGAAACATGCACCAATCGACGTGATTGTTCAACCAAAAAACACGCCAAGCTGGATATCTATGGGAGTGTTGGAAAAATACTGAGAGGGGGGTGAATCAATATTTAGGGCTGAAAACTTTTTACTTTTTCTTTCTCTTAAAACCATATGCTATTTTACAGAATCCAACGTGTATGTCCAGAGACCTTATTAGATCATTTCATCATTCATTCATTAGATGTTTAGTAAGCAGTAAGTATGAACAGAAATAACAGAGCAAACCATCAAACATAAGCCACACATATGAACACCATTTTTTTTAAGGTGGAAACCCAATTCGGGAGAAAACCACCGCTGCTGTTATCACAGTATTCAATATTTATTGTATAAATAAAACTTCTTACAATTCATGCTGGCGCAGACTTATACCAGCACACAGGTACCCACCTGCAGAAAGGCTCCAACCTTTTCTCGTTTACCAGCTACCACTGGAAGGGAGCCACAACCCCCTCACTGAAGGCTTCGACCCTTAGCACCACTGCGGACCGCATTTCATCAATTTTAATACTGGATCCATTCATTTTATTCAGTACACTTGCACCAATTCTTCATGATTTTGTCAGTCGATCAAATCGGAGATTCATCATCGTCAGATCATTATCTCCATGGGTGCATCGTAGATTCATATTTATCAATTAAGAACAGAGTTCGTTCATGCAGATATTCCTTAGAATTTTTTTTTTTAAATTATTATTTACCACCCTTACGCATGCACACCTCGTACTATCATCCTCTTCGCCTTAGATAGTTTAACCTTTATCAATACCATGAGTAAAAACCATTCAACCGCTAATGGTATTCCTTTAGTTTACCCCACGTGCCTCTTTGATTTCTTTTTAATTTATTTATCAATTTGAAGAAATTGACAAATAAATATATTTACAACTTTGAATTGAACTTTAGGAATAAAGTTACACCCCTTCGCACTTAAGAGAAATATCCAACGCTTTTCAAACAATTAACCTTATGATAAACCTTTGACCCCGGGCCCACATATATAGTCAATAGCCAATCAAATACGTGCATGGTACCATAGGTAAACTTCACGCAAGTCCAGCGTCCGATCACCGTTCGATAGCAAGCTTCCAGATCAACGTCATATATGCATATCACTCGACCTCCGATGTCGAACGTTAACGTGCGATGGCACGCCGTACTTGGTTATTCTTCGTGCATCTTCCTCATACGACCACCGTCCGATGGCTTCCCTTCAGATCAACGGCGCACAACAATATCGCTGGGTGTCCTGGGTCGAACTATAACGCGCGATGGCACACAGTGACAAGCGGTTTTTCGTGGGTCTCCTTGCCACGTGTCGAATGATTTATGGAATCGCTCCCAACTCCTCAAATACCGCTCACACCACATAGGTGGTGCGATGAAAACCATAAACCACCTTCACTGTTCACTCGGTCATGGTTCCGTTCTTCCACACAGGGTTCTGTTTCACTTCCTTTTGTTACGTTTTACCTCTTTTCTTCTAGGTTTCGTTCATGATTTCAAAGGGTTAGTCTGGGTTTGCGCTATAACTCTAGTCTATCTTTCGCAGGATTTCCAATAATCAACGAACAAATGTAGTTCTCTTCCGACGGGATTTCCTTACACACATTAACTCAAAACAATTCAATGTCATTCTGTCTTCCATTCTGCTATAATATATCAACCTTCCATTGCATGTTCGGAGTTCTATCCTGTCACAGTTCTGCTTCTAACTATACATTCAAGTTCTTGATTCATTTACTAGAGCATTCACTTATTCGATGCCCTTTTTTCTCTATCTCTGGACAATTCTGCACTCTACTTCTATTCACTCTCTCTGCATTGTCTGCTGCCTTAGTTCCATATCTACCTTGCGTCCTCTCTGCTTCTTTGCTCTTTTTGCTGGTCTCTTTGCTGCTTCTGCTATCTCCTTGTTACTATCTCTGCTTCTTGTCTAATGTTGCTCCGTGCTTCTCTCTTTGCCTTGTTGTTGTTCAGATGCTCCTTCTTTGCCATTGCCATCAATGACAACATTTCCAACAATCTCCCCCTTTGGCATTGATGGAAATACTCTTCCTCTGTTTGTCTTATAGAAGCCCTTTGTTGCTTTTCCTCCCCCTTTGACATCAATGGCAAAGAGTTGATCAAGATCCTTTGAACCGACAATATCATGCTCCCCCTGAGATCATGCTGCATCTTCAAACATAATATCACCAACAATGCATCCTTTTCATATGACCAATGCTCCCCCTTAGGCTGTGCATTCAGAGATGCCTAACAGAACCTCACAACCAATTTAATCTTCTGTATTTAAGTAGATTTGATCCTCTGCATGGCAGAGACTACTCCCAGTTTCTGTCTGAGATATTCGAACGCTTCCCTGGGTAGAGGTTTGGTAAATATATCAGCAACTTGTTCTTTGGAGGGAACATACTCCAATTTCACCTTTTGTTCAAGCACTTGTTCATGTAAGAAGTGATATTTGATGGGAATGTGCTTGGTCTTGGAATGCATAACAAGATTCTTTGAGATACTGATGGCACTTGTATTATCACACATAATGGAGATAGGAGGTGAGAATTTGATTTGAAAGTCTTGTAGAGTTTGCATCATCCAGAGAAGTTGAGTGCAACATGATGCTGCAGCCACATATTCTGCTTCTGCTGTAGATAAGGAAATGGAGCTTTGCTTCTTGCTAAACCAAGATACTAACCGGGGCCCCATATAGAATGCACCACCACTAGTGCTTTTTCGATCATCAACACTTCCAGCCCAATCTGCATCAGTGTATGCATGAAGAGTAAGATTAGCATTCTTTGGATACCATAGTCCAAAGTCTTGAGTTCCTTGTAGATATTTGAATATTCTTTTCACAGCCTGAAGGTGAGACTCTTTTGGATTAGCTTGGAATCGTCCAACAATCCCAATTGCATGCATGATGTCTGGTCTTGTCCCAGTGAGATAAAGTAGACTTCCTATCATAGATCTGTATTCTGGTTGATTCACCGTGGGGGAATCATCATTAGAAATGAGATTACATCCGGTTATCATTGGTGTACTTACAGGTTTGCAATCTTCCATGCCATAATTCTTCAGGATTTTCTTGAGGTATTTTGCTTGTGATAAGAATATGCCATTTGTTGCTTGTTGCACTTGCAAGCCAAGAAAGAATGTTAGTTCCCCAAGTAAAGACATTTCAAATTATTGCTGCATATCAGAAGAAAATTTCTGACTCATAGACTCTTCATTACTTCCAAAAATGATATCATCAACATATACAACCATAATCAATAGTTTGTCATTTTCAGTTTTTGTGTGTAAGTTGCTATCAGCAGACCCTTTTGAAAATCCTTGTTGATGAAGATATTTGTCAAGACGATAGTACCATGCCCTTGGAGCTTGTTTGAGACCATATAGAGCCTTTTTAAGTCTACAAACAAGTTTTTCATCATTTCCCAAAATGAATCCTTCTGATTGTTCTATATAAACTTCTTCTTCTAGATCACCATTGAGAAAAGCCGATTTAACATCCATTTGATAAACTTTGATTTGTTGGAAGCTTGAAAAAGCAAGAAACATTCTTATGGCTTCAAGTCTGGCTACAGGAGCAAAGGTTTCTTCAAAGTCTATACCTTCTTGTTGAGCATGCCCCTTGCAAACAAGTCTAGCTTTATTTCTTATAACATCCCCATTCTCATTTAACTTGTTTTTGAATATCCATTTAGTTCCAATGACATTTTTGTCATGAGGTCTTGGTACTAATTCCCAAGTGTGATTCTTTTCAATTTGATCAAGCTCTTCAATCATGGCTTGAATCCAACATTCATATTTGTTGGCTTGATTGAAATTTTGTGGTTCAATAGTGGATAGAAATGCCAGATAGCTAGAAGATCCCACAAGAGTCCTTCTTGTTTGTACACCTGATCCCTTTTCTCCCAAAATTTGAGATTCTGGATGATTCTTTTGAACATATCTGGATGGAGCCTTTTTAGACAAATCATCTTCGGGTTCTTCATTGGGTTCACTGTTTGTATCATTACTATTTGATGTAGAAGGATATATGTCATCATCATCGTCTTCAATTGTTGTTTGTTTTTCTTCTTTTGGAGCTGCTGGAGACTCATCAATAACAACATCTATACATTCAACAATCTTTCGAAGTCTTTTATTGTAACATTTATATGCCCTACTCCTAGAGGAGTAACCTAGAAATATTCCTTCATCTGCTCTGGGTTCAAACTTTCGAAGTTTTTCATCATTATTTTTGATAAAACATTTGCTTCCAAAAATTCTAAAATGCTTTACAGTGAGAGAATTACCATACCAGAGTTCATATGGAGTTTTATCACTATTTACACGAACATGTGCCTTGTTAAGAATATTTACTGATGTATGTGCTGCTTCTCCCCAAAATGTGTCAGGTGTTCCGGAATCATCAAGCATAACTCTAGCCATTTTTTGAACTGTTCTGTTCATTCTTTATGCTACGCCATTCTGTTGTGGAGTGCCAGCTACAGAAAACTGTCTTTTTATGCCATGTTGTTCACAAAATTCAAGGAATTCATTGGATGTATATTCTCCTCCTCGATCAGATCTAAGACACTTGATTTTTAGATCTAATTAATTTTCAACCGGTGCTTTGAAGATCTGAAATTTCTCATATGCTTCATCTTTGTGTTTAATCAACCCAATCCAACACATTCTAGAGAAATCATCAATGAATAAGATATAGTATTCTTCACCACGTGGTGACTTTTTCCTCATAGGTCCACATATGTCAGTATGAATGAGTTCAAGAGGCTTACTTGATGATCCTTCCTTGGCATTAAATTTTACTCTGGTTTTCTTACCGAATTGGCAAGATTTGCATATGATATTTTCAGGTAGAGTAATATTGGGAAGATCACGAACAGCTTTAAGTCTGCTTGATTTGTTGATTTGAGAGAAGCTCAGATGCCCCAACCTTCTATGCCATAGCCATTTTTCTGAATATTTACTCAAGTAACATTGTTCTTTGCAGTTCTTTAATACATATAGGTTGTTTGGAGTTCTTTTTCCTTTTATAATTGCTTTACCTGTATCAAGATCACGTACCAAACATTCTTTTGAACTAAAGACAACTTCAGTTCCTTGATCACACATTTGACTTACACTTAACAGGTTATGCTTTAATCCATCCACATACATGACATCATTGGCTTTCACCTTTTCTTTTAGAAAAACAGACCCTTTTCCCTTAATGACTGCAAGAGTATCATTTCCAAATGTAACATTCTTTTCCTTTTCTAGAGCACTATATGCAAGAAGTTTGTTTTTGTCACCTGTCATGTGTCTTGAGCATCCACTATTAATGTACCATTGGTTTTCTTCATCTTCTGCAAATAATGCTATGCCACAATTTTCAACCTGTAATTCCTTCTTTTTCCATACTTTGGAGCTTGAAGGAACATGTTCTTCTAGCTGAACTTTGCTCCTGCATTCGGATTCTTCATGGCCAAAGTTATTGCAATGAGCACATTCAACTTCATTTTGAAGGGGAGAAAAGTTGTTATAGGTATTCTTGTTTGTTTCAATATCAATCCTTTTCTTTTTTGCTTCTCTTGTCATGATGGTTTTATATGCTACACATTGAACAACTTTATGACCAAAATTGTGACATGAGAAACATTGTCCATTGAAGAAGAAATTTCTACGATCATAAAATCTCCTTCTTGAATTTACCTGTTGATTGGTGTTTCTTTGAAAGATATTCCTGCTAGTATTATTTGAATTGAGATGATCATGCTTTACCTGCAAAGATTCTTTATTCCCTTACTGAGTGGTAGCATGTTGCATACCGGCAGTAGCTGCTTTTAGATAATTTGGTGTTGAAGCCTGAGAAGATTCTCCGATATATCCAAGACCTGTCTTATAAGGGGAGAACGTTGTACCTTGATAATCTCATCTAAGGTTTCAGATCCTTTAGCAAATCTAAGATTCAGAGTCTTTACTTTCTCAAATTCTTTTCTTAGACTTACTACTTCACACTCTAATTTCTCATTGTGTTTCTCTTTTTCTTCAAGTTGATTTTTCAAAGTTTCTATGATTATTTTACTCTCTTCTAAGCCAATTTTGAGTTGATTGTTTTCATCAAGAAAATCATTGTCTTCTAGAGCATCCATAAAAGTATCCTTTTCTTCTCTAGATTCTTTTTCAAATGCCATTAGAAGTCTAAGATCTTGTTCACATTCTTCCTCACTATCAGATAACCCATCACTGTCTTCATGAGTATAGTAGCTTTTTCTAGTGCTAAAACGATTCTTATTCCTTCTTGTAACTTCCTTCCCCTTGTTATGTGTTTCTTTATGAGGACACTTAGCAGCATAATGACCAAATCTTCCACAATCAAAGAATTTGAAAGGAAGCTTACCTCTGAACCGTCCTGTGCCAAGTTGAAGTTTCTTAACAAAGTTTATCTCATCTTCTTCTGAGATATATCCTGATCCTTTTGTTTTTTGTACCTCCTTCCCTTTTGTAGAAGTTCTAAAGACTGCTTCTTTGACTTTAGATGGTCCTCCTCTTCTCATTTCATATGCAGTTAGTATGCCATGAAGTTGCACCATAGTAAGATTTTGAAGATCCTGCTTTTCTTTAAACTTTTGACTCAAAATTTTGTTATTGATCTTAAAAAATTTTCTCAACTTGATGAGTTAAGTTTGTGTTTCTCTGATTTGTCCTTACGATTTACAATATCATCAAAATGTAAAAAAGAAATTTAAATACTCTCACTCATTGCTCATTTTGGATTCCTCATGTTAGATTCACGAGTTTGGAGTTTAGCACTTTTACCTTTGCATCACCTTCATAAATTAGAATGATTCTGTCCCATATTGTGTTTGATGTATTCAGCTGCATGACTTTGACAAATTCTGATTTAGTTAGACTTCCCAATAGAGCATTGACCACCTTTGCATTGGTTTCATAATTCTATCTTTCTATCGAATCTATTGGTACTGTAGCTGGATATTGATATCCTCCTTCACCAATTGCCCATACATCTGCTCCCAAAGACTGAAGATAAGATCTCATCCTTGTTTTCTAGAAGATTAAATTGTTTCCATTTATAAAATAGAGAGCACGATAGATCTTGTTCACATCTGCAATTTATGCTTTCACTTGATCTTCCTTCTAAGCGGCTAAGCTTTTTTGAAGAAGCCTACTACGAAACAATGTTGTTGAAATCTTTGAGAGGTGAGGGGGTGAATCAGTATTTAGGGCTGAAATTTTTTTACTTTTTCTTTCTCTTAAAACCATATGCTATTTTACAGAATCCAACGTGTATGTCCAGAGACCTTATTAGATCATTGCATCATTCATTCATCATATGTTTAGTAAGTAGTAAGTATGAACAGAAATAATAGAGCAAACCATCAAACATAAGCCACACATATGAACACCAGTTTTTTTAAGGTGGAAACCCAATTCGGGAGAAAACCACCGCTGTTGTTATCACAATATTCAATATTTATTATATAAAGAAAAATTCTTACAATTCATGCTGGCGCAGACTTATACCAGCACACAGGCACCCACCCGAAGAAAGGCTCCAACCTTTTCTCGTTTACCAGCTACCACTGGAAGGGAGCCACAACCCCCTCACTGAAGGCTTCGACCCTCAGCGCCACTGCGGACCGCATTTCATCAATTTTAATACTGGATCCATTCATTTTCTTCAGTACACTTGCACCAGTTCTTCATGATTTCGTCAGTCAATCAAACCAGAGATTCATCATCGTCAAATCCTTATCTCCATGGGTGCATCGTAGATTCAGATTTATCAATTAAGAACAGAGTTCGTTCATGCAGATATTCCTTAGAATTTTTTTTTTTAATTTACCACCCTTACGCATGCACACCTCGTACTATCATCCTCTTCGCCTTATATAGTTTAACTTTTATCAATACCCTGAGTAAAAACCATTCAACCGCTAATGGTATTCCTTTATTTTACCCCACGTGCCTCTTTGATTTCTTTTTAATTTATTTATCAATTTGAAGAAATTGACAAATAAATATATTTACAACTTTGAACTGAACTTTAGGAATAAAGTTACACCCCTTCGCACTTAAGAGAAATATCCAACGCTTTTCAAACAATTAACCTTATGATAAACCTTTGACCCTGGGCCCACATATATAGTCAATAGCCAATCAAATACGTGCATGGTACCATAGGTAAACTTCGCGCAAGTCCAGCGTCCGATCACCGTTTGATAGCAAGCTTCCAGATCAACGTCATATATGCATATCGCTCGACCTTCGATGCCGAACGTTAACGTGTGATGGCACACCGTACTTGGTTATTCTTTGTGCATCTTCCTCATACTACCACCATCCGATGGCTTCCCTTCAAATCAACGGTGCACAACAATATCGTTGGGCATCCTGGGTCGAACTATAACGTGCGATGGCGCACAGTGACAAGCGGTTTTCCATGGGTCTCCTTGCCACGTGTCAAATGATTTATGGAATCGCTCCCAACTCCTCAAATACCACTCACACCACATAGGTGGTGCGATGAAAACCATAAACCACCTTCACTGTTCACTCGGTCATGGTTCCGTTCTTCCACGCAGGGTTCCGTCTCACTTCCTTTTGTTACGTTTTACCTCTTTTCTTCCAGGTTCCGTTCATGATTTCAAAGGGTTAGTCTGGGTTTGCGCTATAACTCTGGTCTATCTTTGGCAGGATTTCCAATAATCAACGAACAAATGTAGTTCTCTTCCGACGGGATTTCCTTACACACATTAACTCGAAACAATTCAATGTCATTCTGTCTTCCATTCTGCTATAATATATCAACCTTCCATTGCATGTTCGGAGTTCTATCCTGTCACAGTTCCGCTTCTAACTGTACATTCAAGTTCTTGATTCATTTACTAGAGCATTCACTTATTCGATGCCCTTTTTTCCCTGTCTCTGGACAATTCTGCACTCTACTTCTATTCACTGTCTCTGCGTTGTCTGCTGCCTTAGTTCCTTATCTGCCTTGCGTCCTCTCTGCTTCTTTGCTCTTTCTACTAGTCACTTTGCTGCTTCTGCTATCTCCTTGTTACTATCTCTTCTTCTTGTCTAATGTTGCTCCGTGCTTCTCTCTTTGCCTTGTTGCTGTTCAGATGCTCCTTCTTTGCCATTGCCATCAATGACAACATTTCCAATAGGGAGAATGGGAAATCTAATGAGTAGAGGTCAATCTTGACACTCTGGAGCTGAAAAAGAGGACTCTAAACAAGCAAACAGACTAGAAAAGATAGACAAGCAAGCAAACGACCAAAGTCGACTTAACAAGGGCATAAAGACAAACTCACACTAATCCCTAATGGAGTCGCCAATTTGTTATGAAGGTAAATCCTCTACGGACAAAGACGATCCCTCTAACCCTAGAGCGGGTCTAGTAACAAAAGGACAAACTAGAGTGTAGGTTCCTAATTAATGAATGAAATAAACAAGGTAGATCAACCTACCTGGAGTTGAACGTTGTCTTCATGGTTGTTGTAGTGGTGGCCTCTCGATTCCTATCTCGGCGAGTCAGAATTCTTTCGTAGAAATGCATGGATACCTGCACAAGATCAACAAACAAGAGCAACATACGAAAAACCAATCTCATTCATAACTACTAACCAGTCAAGGAGGGTTAAGCATATTGCAACAAATAAAACACATCAACGCAAAATGGGAACCAGACAATAGCTATACATATGTATTAATAGAAGAAAGAGTTACAACCAAGCCTTGACGTTGCAGCCTCAAGCGGGTTTCAGTTGAAGCACGTCTTGATGAATGTCATGGAATTCAGACGGGATGAAGGCACAAGCCTAAGCTCTCTCAATAAGGGACTCTTCCGTTCTATCTTGAATAGAAATATCTCCAACATTTCTGCTATAATATCTTCAATTCAGTTAGCTCATCAATGGAAGATGGTTGTATTTATAGAGGGAGAGGAGGAGGTTGGAATCCCTATTATGGTGGAAGGGAGGCCTTATCCCATGGGAGGTTTCACCAAAAGGTGGAAACAAGAGGCCAAAGGAGGAAGGCCATGGTTATTCAGTTGAACCACTCCCTATGACTCGTTCAAGAAGTTGTTATGATCGAAACTTCGCCTCTATTTTAAAAAAAAAATCCATAAATAGATTGGCGCGAGTAGCTAACTGAGACAGAGCGCCAGTTGGTGCGGGGAATAGTGTTAATATGCCTCATTGGCGCAAGGGCATAACGGGCTACTAGTGCCAAGGCAAAAACAGGTGTTTCTGATGGCCTGTTCAGGAAATTGTCAACAGAAGGAAAGTTATACCCATGGCAAGGGATGCAATGATGGTATTTGCAAGGCATGACACTTTATTTTGATCACAAAAAAGAGCCTCCAATGTGCGGGATGGGGATTGCAGGGACAGTGACAAAATGTTGTGTAACACTAGCGATGTTCATTGTATATATGTGTCTCAAAACCTTTACTTAATAACAGAAGCCTTCCAAGGCCAACACGTTCCTCATACATGACTTATGAATGTTTGTGAGACTATTCTATAGATGTTTATATTTCATGTTCGCTTTTCACATGTACTAAGATAGTTGAACTATTTTAGTTATTTTAGTACTTATCATGTTGAGAATGTGTTGTAATGGTTGTAACTGTTGTCTCATCCTTATGGACTATTTTGCAGGATATTAGATAGGTCTCTTTCATATTACTATGTGTGTAATTATTGTCCCATCCTTATGGACTATTCCACAAGATATTAGACAATTCTTCTTTAAGTTTTTGTGTGTGTAATGATTTTCGCATCCATTGTGGACTATTCCGCTTGGTTTTATATGGAATGCTTCAGTTCATGAGTGTCTCTTCTTAGGTGGTACTATTACCTCTCTCTTATAGGATCAATTTTCCCTTTTCCCTTCTACAGTAGAAGAACCTTGACACACTTGTAATAGGACACTCACCAAGCACACACCCTTGCTTTGCGAAAGTACATTGACATCACTCTCTCTCTCATTAACAACAAGATCCAAGGCATATCTTTAAGAATAAGGAAATTGGGCCTTTGTTCTCGATGGGAACCCTACACCAAACAGTGTGATGTCTAATTGGGATTTCATATCGGGGAGATCCCCTGAATGTTGGCAGGTCCAGCACCGTCAAAATTTATGGCGCTAGGAGGAGGGCTGCCAATTTTTGATGGCTAATAAACCCACCGACCCCAAAGTTACATCTTTTGATCAAGGAATCAATGTACACACCAAATTGGTCCTGAAGTCAGTGACTCTTCTAAAACAAATCCCACACAAACTTATGAAATTTAATACAATCAGATTCGGGTTATCCATCCCATAACCCATCAGTTTGCAAAAGCAGTTGGATTGATCCCGGGAGTATCCAGTCTTCTATATTTTATGAAAAAAAACAATACTACCTCTACAGGAGTAGTTAGTACCACCTCGGAAGACGTATTTTTCGCCACTCTAGAGGGGTTAGCAATTTTTGTGGAGAATGCAGAAGAACCTCCAGTTTTCAGTGGTGGAGAAGGAGACAACCCATTATTCTCAGGTGTAACCTTCAACTAGTTAGGCGGTGATGGAGAAGAAAAAGAGTTATTAGATTCTGACAAAGAAGAGGGGGAGGTTGAAGATGAAGAGATGGTAGACCAAGATATGTATTGGATGTCTCAGGGCCCACTTTCACTTCTGGTTGTGTTGCATAAAATGCCAAGGCACCCAGAAAATATTTTAACAAAGTATGACCCCGACAAAATGGTTAAAGAAGAAGACCACTTGGAAAACTTTTACCTACATCTGTAAACACTTGCGGTATGTTATGATGATGTCACATGCAGAATTTTTCCATGTATCTTGGATGGTAGAGCAGTTGTGTGGTACCACAGTCTTCCCCAAAATTCCATCCAGAATTGGAGGGGATTTAAGAAAATGTTTCATGAAAAAATTGTTGATGACAAGACGCTTGCCATGTTGTTGAAAGAGTTAGGTAGCCTAAAATGGAGCCAAAAGAGAAGGTGAAAGATTTCAATCAAAGGTTCAATCATGTCTTGAATAGATTTACAGAAGACATGAAACCTCATGGTTCCATCACAAAGGACTACTACACTTCTACCTTGCCAACAAGCATTGCACAATTCATGAAGCGGACTGTGAAACCATCACTTTCAGAATTTTTTGAAGAATCAATCGTGGTTGAGAAAGACATGCGCGCAACTAGAGTCATTACAAATGATGAACCAATGAAGGAATCCAAGGATGCAAGTAAAAGGTCTCAGGCCCCAGTAAACAAGGTGAAAGAGAAGAAATCCCCTGATCTTGAGAACTTGACCTGCTTGGTGAAGAACCTGTCAAATGAATTGGCAAAAATTAAACAAAGGTCAGGTGGGACCACTAGTAGTAGCAAGCCTCCGCAATTCAAATAATTATGAATTCGGGTAGCAATACTAACCAACTACAAAAATCTGCGCAAAGTTCAAATGTAGCATTGCATCTTGACAAGTTGGGCGTGATTAAATATTGTTTGTATCATCAAGATTATCATTGCGAGAAAACATGCCCACAATGGAATCGCGTTATGAGCTCCATTGCTATGCACTTCTATGATATAATACTTGTTGATGATCAGACAAAGCCAGAATAAGAAAAGGAACAATATGCTACAACCGACGAGACTCCAAGTGTTGGGCATGCAGTAAACATGTGCAACTGCGTACTTACAACACAAAAGAAAAAAACCAAGAAAAATCCTCTGAGTGTACCCCCGACCTAGCAGCATAATAACCATTACAACTTAAGAAGCCAAGGGCCAACCATTATAAAAAATTTGACGATGAAGAAACTCAAAGAAACCTTGTTAAGGAAAATTAGTATGTCGGTTAACTCAATACAAAACAATCAGAGCAAGTCCGAGAAAGCGGTCTACGGAAAATATTCTTCCACAAGCAATAAAGATAAGATGAGTACTCTGGAAGTAACAAGTCAGGATACTACCCCAGACACTCTCATTGTCCTTCCCACTATGTACTACAACACAATTAAAGATATGAAGAAGTCTTGTGCGAACATCTCACTGTTCATGTAAACAAATATCACGAGCCAGCGGGACATTCTTTTACAAACACTTGGACACTCCTCCATAGGTAATCCTCCCCATTCAGAGAAGGGGTCAGGTATGTCCTCTAACTCTCTCAAATCAGTTCTTCATGCTTTATCATTGGAAGTAAACACTCTCTACCCACCCTTTCTCCTAACCTTCGAAATCTTTAATTTCATTGTACACAATTTCTTGGTTGACTCTAGTGCATCAGTGAACATAATGCCACTATCTATAGAAAATAAAATCAACGCAACATGGATCAAAAGTGATGCACATATTATTCAACTGGATAGAACTCTTTTCCGCGCAATTGGTGAATTCAAAGATGTGATCATTCGCTTATCCTCCAACGAACGAGTTCACCAATGCATAAACATAGTAATTGTGGACATACCAGAAGCATATGGGCTATTGTTAAGTAGATATTGGTCAAGTAAAATGCAAGGATACTTTTCTACAGACTGGTTTCACTTATGGCTTCCGTATCAGGGTAGAGACAACCAAATTCGAGTCAACAGAAAGATATATGAAATACAATGTGACTCCCTTGAATGGACATAATGAACCGATGTCCTTCGCAGAACTTGTGTTTGGAAATTTCTTCCTGGAAACACAACTGGGGTGCTATCTTACACAACCATCCCCAGTCCCACTAGAAACAAAATTGGCGCTCCTTCTTGGTCCAACTGGTGCAAATGAATTATGTATAATTAGTAGTAGTAATTGTAGTACTAGTACTAGTGTGGTTCACAACCCTTGTACATACGATTTGTGAAATTTTTATTTTTATGGTTCAAAAACACTAGACAGACCAGGATCTGGTTGCGTTCTAGTGGACCCAATGCGAAGAAAATACCTGATCTCAAACCATTTGGAGTTCAAGTGCACAAACAACACTGCTGAGTATGAGGCACTTGTTTTGGGCCTACAAAGAGCCATTGACCCCAATGTCACGTCCTCAAAAGCAGTAGGTGATTCAAAAATAGTGGTATGACACGTACACAATACCATTAATTGTGTTTCACCTCATCTAAAGAGTTATCAACAAGAGGTATGGCATTTAATTTCGCATTTCCAAGCTTTCAATATTATTTTTGTTCCTAGAATACGAAACACATATGTGGATGTGTTAACTAATGCTGCTACTAGGTTATCACCATTAAGGGATGGTTTTACTATTGAATTTTTTTATAAACCATCCATCCCCAATAATGTCACTAATTTACGCGTTTTCGATGATGACCAATAGATACTACATTTCATGGCGAGTGCTGATGTATTCAAAGGCGCAACAATTAGCAAGGACGAGCATGAAGAAGCATTGTAGGATGCAGTTAGTAAGAACAAAGGGAACCTCATCCCCAAGGGTGTGGTATCCTTGGAAAATTTATATGACCTGTAGAATCACTTCCGAGGACCCACAAACACCAAAAATCATAGTTCCACGTTGTCACATCAGCAGATTAATTTGGTAATAGATAAGGATCCAAAATATGTTAATCTTGGTACTTGTTGTATGCCATAAGAGAGGCAAGCCTTCATCCACCTATTCAAGCAGTACCAAGATGTATTCATGTGGACCTATGATGAGCTTAAAACTTATGACACGTGAATCATCCAACAGGTTATACCAATAAAGGAAGGGGCCAAGCCATATCAACAAAAATTGAGAAAATTACATCCCACGCTTAAACCTCTTATCCAGAAAAAAATAAGAAAGTTGTTGGATGCTCAAATAATTTACAAGGTGTGGCACTCAACTTGGGTGTCAAATTTGGTCCCATTCAAAAGGAATTCCAGGGAAATATGTTTGTGTGTCGATTTTTGAAATCTTAATCGTGCCTTAGACAAGGATAACTACCCTGTTTCGTCCATGGAACAAATTTTACAAATAGTATCAGGGTCTGAGATGTTCTCTTTACTTGAAAAGTATTAAAGATAGCTCATTCAAAGGTAGCACCAGTGTTAATAATCCAAATGGCATTCACTTGAAAGCGAACGTTGCCCACTTTGTTCGGAAAGTTGTTTTTATCTTATCTGGTTCTGGTCGCAGAACCAAACAAGATAAAAACTACTTTCTGAACAAAGTGGGGAACATTTTCTTTTAAGGGAATTCCATTTGAGATGATTAACGCTGGTGCTACCTTTCAGCAAGCTATGGACATCACATTCTATGGGTTGCTCAGGCAGTCCGTAGTAGTCTACCTATACGACGTAATTGTATTCTCCAAACATAGGTCATATCACATATGCCACTTGAAAAATATTTTTGAGCGATGTTGCAAATACATGATATATCTCAATCCCAAGAAAATCATCTTTGCAGTGTCCAAAGGTAACCTCTTGGGCCAAATTATCACAAAAAGTGGGATTAAGGTAGACCCAGACAGGGTCAAAGAAATTACGCAGATTCCCTACTTAGTGAATAAGAAGGCCATGCAACCCTTCCTGGGGAAGATAAAATTCCTCCACAAATTCATCTCTGACTATGCCCGGGTTGTCAAACCAATACAGGAGATGGTAAAGAAGGACGTTGTTTATAAATGGGACAAAAAGGAAAAGGATGTGTTTTCCCGTATCAAACAGGCGATCGAAAAAGCACCTGCACTATATAGGCCAGATTTCAACAAGAATTTCTTGCTCTATACCTTCACTTTTGACACATCTCTTATCGATGTACTTATGCAAAAATATGATCTGAACAATGAGTGACCTATTTCTTTCATGAGCGCAAGTCTACAAGGACCTAAGTTGAACTACCCCGCCATGGAAAAACAAGCTTATGCAATATACAAGGTGGTGGAACATTTTTGGCCCTATATATTGAAGAATCATTTCATTATCTTTGTCCTGCACCCGATAATCAAATCACTACTCGTTCAACAAGAGCTGGGTGAAAGAAGGGTGAACTGGATGACTGGTTGTCAGGAATATGACTTAGAAATCAAACCATTTCACACGATCAAGGGCCATGGCCTCTATCGAATAGCAACAGAAGCGTTAGATGCAAAAGAAGAAGAAGATCGCTCGGGGTGGGAGAAAGAAATTGAGATGTATGATATCGAGTGAACTACCCCCACTACTAGTACGAACTCTTGGCACATGGATGTGCGCCAATAACTTGAGCATGGCATTGTTCCCTCGCACTTATTTGCACGATAGAAGAGGCAATGAGGCTAAAATATTTATCTTATCAGCTGGTGCATGGCGTACTTTTCAAAAAGCATCATAATGGAGTATTACTCAGATGTTTGGATGCACATGATTTAGAGAAGATATTAAGCGATCTACATGGTGGACCAGTTGGAGGGAATTATGCAGGCAACACAATGGCACATAAATTCATGTGGGCCGACGTCTATTGGCCCACACTATTTAGATATTCCCATGCTTATGTTTGCAAATTCCAAGTTTGTCAAAGGTGTGCCAACATGAATAAGAAGTCAACCGCCCCACTGCAGCCTATCGCCATGGAAGAACCATTCGAACAGTTGGGCTTTGATATTATTGGTGAAATATTTCCACATTCATCAAAGCAACATTGCTATATTCTCAAAACTACAGATTACTTCACATGGTGAACAGAAGCAGTCCTGCTTAAATAAGTAAACGATTAGGAATTCATCAGCTTTCTGCAACAAAACATCCTTTCTAGGTTTGACATTCCTAAGTCACTTTTTTTTGAAAATGAAACATATTTCTCATCGCTAAAGCTTTATGATTTTGCATTGGAAAATGGATTAGTTTGAAACACTCTGATAAATACTACCCTCGGGGGAATGGTTTCGTTGAATCGACAAATAAGAACTTGATCCACATAATTAAGAAGACCATTTTCTTTGAGCAAAGGAACTATATTATTCTTTGGTAAACGCTTTATGGGCTGACTGATCCACGCCTAAGCCTTCCCTGAACACCCCCCCTTACTTCCTGGTATACGGAAAATAAACCATCCTACCCCCCAACATATACTTTCCCGCTCTCCAAATTTCCCAAGAGTCCCAAGGTAAGCCATGTTTGTTACTGCAGTGTAGGATGGACACCCTTCATAAGCTCCAGGAAGAAAGATTGAAAGCCAAAGAAAAATTCTTACTCCATCAAAACTGTATCAAGAGGTGGTTTGACAAGAAATATGCGGAGAAGAATTGATTTAGTGTGGGTGACTTAGTCTTAAAGTGGGATAAATCCCATGAGGACAAAGGCAAATGCACTAAGTTTCAATCCCTGTGGATTGGACTATTCACTATGCATGAGAAGCTTTTCCAACACACCTATCGTCTTATATCACTTGATGGGAAGATTGACTCTCTCCCTGTTAATGGCCAAGATCTTAAACATTACTATCAATGAAAATATGGGGTTGTGCCCTATACTATGTACATAGTTTGTTTCATCAGTTTGCTTGTTTTCGTTCTTGTTGTTTTCTCTGTTTCATGTTTTCATCCATCTCACGAATAAAGTGTTGTCCTCGTTTTGGTTTCTGGTATTGTGTGTGTGGCTGAAGTCTAAGGAACCTTGTGACTCTTCAATAGTTGGTTAGCCTTTGGTCCACCTTCCTTGTATTTTTTATGTCTTTTGGCCAATGAAATTTCGACAAAAAATATGATTCATCCATAAGGAGAGTCTTGGGCAAACCATGAACTCGTGTCTATTCGGGAAACCTTGTGCCCATATTTAGTTCTTTTGTTTTGGTGTTTTCACGCTTATCCAATCAGTAAAAGGGGACAAGGGGAACATCTAAATGAGAAAAACTAAATTAGAGGAACCCATATACTTATCTGAAGGAAAAACCTCTCCTTCTCTCAATAAGTCATGATCCCTCCTCCTCCCAAAACAAATAAGTGCCAATGCACAGTCCTATTTAAAAAAAACACAAATAAAGGCAAAAGAAGGGAAAGGATTCCTGTGCAGAGAGGTAAAGCAAGCAAATCTATCAGGGTATGGTTTAGGCTCACTAGTAGCAGAGCAATGTTTGTGTCCTTGAAGTGACTCCGCCAGGGTACTATCCAGGCCTGTTGGACGCGGAGCAACACCAAAGATGAAAAATTATACTCTGAAAATCTTAAACTTGTGAGCTTCATTACCATCCCTTGTTTGAAAATTTGTGATAAAGTTGAATATTTTATGAGTTAAACTGAAGTGGCATGATGGGGACTTGGTATATTCATTGGGTAAGTGGGGAAACCAAAGCGATATGCACAATGAATCAATACTCCCTGAAGAACCAAGACCCTACACAAAAGAAGTTAACCAAAATAGAGAAGTTGGAATCCTACCAGTGTGTCTCCAAGTGTTGTAGTCACTACAACTCCCTCCAAAATTTTATCCTATACCAAATTTAAACTCATTTTTTGGTCTTGACTATGGTTTTTGCAAAATTTGAAGTTCATTTGATTTCTTTTATTAAAGTGTGTGATCCCTTTCGCAAGATAGGCAAAGTGTCACCTTTGGGGTGTTGGCTATCATAGTGAATGTATGAGCTTGTTCCAGTGATTATAAGATGTCAAATTTGTGTAAATGAGTTGTTATAACTTTGTAAGTATTTTTCACACTCATTTCCAAAGTTCTAAGTACTGTCGCACAAGCGTCGTCACAATTGTCATAAAGTGTACCTTTGATGTCGCACTTATCGTAACTGGTCTTAAAGTTGTCACAAATAGGATAAAGTTTGTCTGTTTTTCTCAAATGATCTCTGTTTTTTGAGTCATTAAATATGTTAAGTGTGTGATCATAGTCAAAGTCCATCAATGTTCACATCAATCTCCTCGGTCTCACACTTAGTAATTTTCTGGAAAACCTCCCGACCAAGCAACTTAACCTCTCTGGGCCTCCCCTGAGCTGCGCACTACGCAGTATCAGTACTCTGGTTGTGACCTTGCTACTTGGCACTGCACGGTGCATAGTATAGCCTCCCAAGATTGCCCCATTGTGAAGTTTTGGTGACCACCACCTAACCTTGACCTCTGGAATTGTGGAGTTCAGGCAGCCAGCCTGACTTGAACTCCACATTTCACAATTTCAAGACACAAGCTCATCCCCTGAGCCTTAGAACTGCACATTGCAGAGTAACCCAGGCCTCCTTGACCTCCTGAAGTGTGCACTTGGATTTCCAAGCTCTCATTCCTGCTGCCTGTCCCCATTGATTTCGGAAACTACGCAATCATGTCCATCAACCCAACTTGAACTATCCATTCACAATCTCAAGGCTCAAGGTTTCCCCCTTCCTGCTAGAACTACATAGTTGCGTAGTCACTGAGCCTCCTTTCCTAGCCTGTCACCTAGCTTGGGCTCAATTCATGGATCGGAATGCATCATCTTAGGCTAGGTTTTTTCAGATTGATGTTGTCCCATCATGGGTGAATTGCAGGAACATGTACTATACCAAATCATGGTGAGATGATAGAGGAGGAGAAGAAGGAGGAAAGCACTCTCAAAGACACTCTTGGGGCTAAAATTACAAGATGATTGAATAAGAGAAAGAGAAAGGGCACTAGCTTGCGACCATTATCCAAGACTCAAAATCATTGAAGGTTCCCTATCACCAAGGCATGCAGAGGAGCATAAGAGAGCTCTTTCATGAAGACACTTAGCTCTCAGCAGCATCAATGGCTTGACATTGCCATGTCAACAATGTCATGCCATGTCATGTCATGAGTGGTCATGTTGCCACATCACCATTATATATCATGTCCATTGTAATCAAATGTATTGCAAATTGGAAGTCCAAAGGACACACATGAATGTAAAGAGTCATGTAAGTTGAAAAGTCATGGGAAGTCAAACAATCATGAGGTTAGTCAAAGAGTTACCCTTGGTTATATATACTCCCTTAATGTATGAGCAAAGGACTTTTCACCTTGGCTCCACCAGCATAGCAATAGGGAGAATATCTAGTCCTTTTATGGAGCAAGGAGTGGCTCCAACGCACCACTATTGGAGCTAGTGATGTTCATTGTATATATGTGTCTTAGAAATTTTACTTAATAACATAAGCCTTTCAAGGCCAACACATTCCTCATGCATGACTTATGAATGTTTGTAATATTATTCTACGGATATTTATATTTCATGTTTGATTTTCACATGTACTAAGATAGTTGAAATAATTCGGTTATTTTAGTACTTATCTTGTTGAGAATGTGTTGTAATGGTTGTAACTAATGTCTCATCCTTGTGGAATATTCTGCAGGATATTAGACATATATTTCTCATATTATTGTATGTGTAATTATTGTCCCATCCTTGTGGACTATTCTGTAGGATATTAGAAATATGTTCCTTAAGTTGTTGTGTGTGTAATGATTGTCGTATCCGATGTGGAATATTCTACTGGTTGTTAGATAGAATCCTTAGGTTCATGTGTGTCTCTTCTTGGGTGGTACTATTACCTCTCTCTTAGAGGCTCACTTTTCTTCCTTTTCCCCTCTATAGTAGAAGAACGTTGACACACTTGTAATAGTACACTCACTAGGCACGCCCACTTGCTTTTCAAAAGAACATTGACGTTATTCTCTCTCTAGAGCTAAGGCATATATTTAAGAATAAGGAAACCAGTCCTTTGCTCCAGATGGGACTCCTACACCGAATGGTGTGAGGTCTAATTGGGACTTCATATCAGGGAGATCCCCTAAATGTTGGCAGGTCTAGCATCGTCAATGGGCTACAAAGCTAATCTGGTGGAATATACACCAAATTCCTTTGAAAATGTTAGTATTTGGAGGGACCTAGTACCTTTGAAAATAACCTTCCCTCGCTCTCCTCTGGTCACATCTGATTGTGAATAAGGGTATGATAGTCCCCTAGGTGTCTCTCTCCATCACGAAGTTAGGAGTCACGCTCATATTTTTTTGGGGGGATCTTATAAAGGGTTGTTAATCCTTCTCCTCCCCTTAAAAATCATCCACCTTCTCCACTTCATCAAAATAATTTCCCATCTCCACCTGATTTTGTTACCCACCTACTATATTGCATGGTCCTCCCATGGATATTTGTTGGATCCTTCTCCCCTGCTCCTCCAGACTGTCTTGGAGTGGATCATTCCTAATAGCCCATTAAAAAATCACCCACATCCCCTATTTCTAGCTTCCTAAACGCTTTCCTCACCTGAAAATTCTCTATGGTGGAGAGGGGCCCCTGAATAAAGTTGAAAAAAACACCCTTCCACCAAAACAATAAAAAAACCCCTTTCACAAATGCATAAAGTGTAGAGTTGAGGAACCCTCACTGCTTTTCAGAAATGAGGAAGAACTAAATGAAATCTTAGATATGGAGGAAATTTTTTTTAGGTTTTAACCCTATACAGAAATTATCTCCAAATATTTCTTAAAATAGAAAATAAATAATAGCGAGAGCATAAAACATAAAACCTATATACACAAAGATTTTCCCCTGGATCTAAAAACTGGGACTACCGACTTGATTTTTCATTATGTTCCTTTCAAATTTCAACATATATATATGTGTGTGTGTGTGTGTGTGTGTCGAAGCATTCACAAACCCCAATCCATTAACCCTGTATTAGAACATAATCATAGTTCCCTTGACCAGATCTACAAAATACCATGGAAAGAAAACCATCATGCCCAAAACCATATGCTAAACCCATGCAAAAAACCATAGGTAGGTTCGCCCACCTAATATAGGGTCCAAAAAAAATTTCCCAGGGCGTTTCCCCGAACCCTATGCAGGGGGCTATCACCCCCCTGCTACGCCCAATGCAAGAAAGGGGGTGCGACCACCCCACTTCGCGCATGGGGTTTTTGTTGAAAGAATATAACACACACCCAAAAAAATTGTGGCAACTCACTTCATCAACTGCAGGATTTCCATGGTCGAATTATGTTGTCGAACTAAAATCAATTTGAAACCTTTGATGGGGTATTCCCCTAGGTGCATGTTATTCGCTAAGGGATGGATGGGTTGGAAGGCACAAAATGTTGAGGACACAGGAAAAATTTTGGCCTAAAATTGGAGTTGGGGTACACAAGCCCTTTTACTAAAGAAATGGACTGTCAGTTTTGATGTAAGGGTGGAAAAACTAGATCTGGTGCCCATCTAGGCCAGACTGCCAGGCCTTCCACCAATTTTTGGGTTAGATATTATCATTTGGGAGGTCAAAAATTCTCTTTCAAACACAATGGTGTCATGGCCATTTCCCGTATTCTTGTAGGTATTAATTTGGCATTGGGGCTTTCGAAAAACATCACCATGATTGCTAGTAAAATAACTCAGAAGCAGTCCATATATTATGGAGGCATTTTTTTAAAGTGCTCTCGGTGCCATGCTTATGGACATCTTAGAAAAGACAACAACATTGGGAAGGGTTTGAAGAAAAATTGGATCTAGAAAGATGAATATTTTTCTTTCACCCCTCCTCCCTTGCCTAAAATATCTCCTCCAAACTCTTCATAGGCTCACAAGGATGGAAAAATTCCTTCTCGGTCCTCTCTCCTTATGGAACCCTCAGATATTAGGACATCGACTCAACTCATTTATGTTCAACTGCCTTAGGGGCCTCGAGATACTTATGAGGACGAAATTTGTTCAATTTTTGGTAGCTCCAGATATTTCTCTAGTATATGTGCTTGGCTTGGTAGCTCATATCCCACCTTCAAATGCCCCATCTTTCTTAGGTACGAATTCACAGGCCCCCATTTTTACGGATGCTTGTATTTCGCAGAAGATTACTTGTTCGATGACCTCTTTTCCAAGTTTGTTTCTATTGTTCATCTTCTTATCTCCCTTTCAATAATATCATCACCCATTCCCCTCCCTCACCTCTTCTCTAATCCTCGCATAACTTCCTTTGTGCCCCCTCCCTCTCCTCTAGGAGCACTTTCTTTGCGTCTTCTTCATCTAGTTTCAGGACCCTTTCTATCATATCTCCCTCCCTCCTCTCCTCAATATATTCTTTACTCCTTGGGATGTTTTTCCTCATGAAAATGAGGGGGAGAACTTGGTATCTTTGTAAACTTGTCCTGTCTACCCTTTGTCGGAGGTCAAAATTCTTTGCTCTCGAAAGTCTAGCAGAAAGCTCACACTGAAATCTAAGCTAGGAAGTAGTCTTCCATCAAAAGGGTGCTTAGAGAAATTTCCCTCCTTCGGTTCCCTAATGAAATTATTTCTTTAAATTGTAGGGAACTGACCAGTCCCCCAAAAAAGTTGGCATTGAAGTGAATTTTTTATTGCCAGTCTTCACAAGCCATTTTTATTCAGGAAATAATGTTAGAAGTTAGAAAATCCTCATATGTTTTGCACTATATTATTCCTAATGGAGATTTCATGTCCACTAATGCCTCAGGAAGATCAAGTGACCTTATTACCAGTTGGAATCCGAAATTTTGTTGTCTAATATTAGTCTGTTCTTCGTGGTCTTTACTAATTGTAGACTTACACTCAGTAGCCCTGAATTCCTCTTTCCACTTCTTAAATTTATATGGCCCACATACAAATCGACAAGAGTTCCGAACATCTGTTGCTTATTTACCTATTTTCAAATATGACAAGGTCATTTTGGGCAGGGACCTAAAATGAAAATAAAGGAAGGAGGATCAGAAGAGGTACCCTCGGGACCTTCGACTGGTGGCTAGAACAAAACCCCTCTCTGACTTCATGGTCACCCTCCTGGATGATCTCAATATTTATGATTTTATTTCATCAAATCTCTCCCCCACCTAGTCAAACAATCACTAGGGCTATGCAAGAATCGTGAAAATATTGGACATATTTCTTATTTTAGAGACCCTGTTGGATTTAGGGATTAGAATAAAACAATAGCCATTAATTGGGGGAGCTCGAATCACTCTCCTATTTTCTTGGACTTGGAATCCTTCCATGAAAAACCTCCCAGACCTTTCAAACTAAACCCTTGTTGGTTGGAGGATTCAACCTTGCTATCTTTGCTAAAATTGGCATGGCCCCCTCTTTCCCTTGCTACCCCTGAATTTCCCTCCCTACAATTTCATCGCAATATTAAAAAATCAAAGATGATCTACATGATCAAATTATGACCCTATATAAATAAAGAAGGAAGATTATTCTTGAGAGGGAGAAGGAATGGTGTTTAAAGAGTCGAGTGAGTCTAATTATCAGCAGGGGATGATAATACAAAGTTCTTCCACTGATTGGAAAACCAAGGGAAAAATATAAATACCATCTAGGGTGTTATAGGGTCCTCAAGTGCATATGCAACTTCCTTATTGGGCATTGTCTATGAATGGGTCTCCTACTTAAATATTTTCCACTAGGAAATTTGGGTTTCCAATGAGTAGGTTATCCAAGTTTCCTGAAATTTTCCTTGTTTTGTGGAGTAGGATGATAATGATATGTTAATGGAGGATATTGCAAAGAAAGAGTTGGAATATGCCCTTCACAATTTTTATAAGGAAAATATCCCAGGGCCAAATGGCCTCTCAATTAAATTTTACATCAAATGTTAGAACTTTATTGGCAATGATCTAATCTCAGTGGTAGATTGCTCTCGTTCCTCCAGACCAATGTTGGGGCATTTAAACTCTACCTTGTTGGTCCTCATTCCAAAATATGACAACCCTACTTCCTTTCATCACTTTCATCCTATCTATCTCTGTAACTATGTTTATACGGTCATCTCTAAAATCATGGCTTTGCAACTGAAGCAAATTCTCTCTTGCCACATATCTTTTGAGAAGTTTTGGATTCTTTCAAATTGAAAAAATAATGAGGCCATTGGACTAGCCCAAGAGGCCCTCCATTATATTTACCTCTCTAAAAAAAAAAACCCTCATTCTAAAAGACAATATGTCCAAAGCCTTTGATCATGTAAACTGATTATATATTTGTCTCCTTTTAATCCATCTAGGATTTTTATTCTCTTTTGTCTCCTAGTTCCTAAATTTCATCTCTTCCCCTTCCTTTGGAGTTCTTATCAATGGGGTTGCCTCCCCATTATTCAACACTAAAATGGGTTTGTAACAGGGATGCCCACTCTCTCCCTTGCTTTTTCTCTTGGTATCAGAGGGACTTAATAGGATTATCTCTTTAGTTGTTAGATCAGGCCTCTATAAATTAGGTCTTTTCATCTCTCCAAATATTTTTTCTGGCCCATCTCCTCTTTGTGCATGACATCTTCATTTTCTCAAAAGGGGACTTACACCATATTATCCACCTTTAGTCTCTCCTTGAGTTGTTTAGTTAGGGCACTGGAATGAAAATAAACAAACAAAAGTCATATCTCTATAGTTGGGCTTTATCGGAAAATGATTTATCCACCTTTGAGAACATCCTCCATATTTGTAGAAAAGGCATTGATCTTAGGATAAAATACTTAGGGTTTATCCTCAAACCTTGTAATTATCAGATTCAAGATTGGGCCTAGCTTATGGAATAAATTGAAAAAAGAATTCAAATTTGAAGCAACCAATGGTTATCTAGGTTTGGACGCCTTGTGATTTGTAAATCAATCATTAAATAAATTTATGTTTCCTTGGCTTGGATTCCAAAATGTATTTCGGGGAAAATCCAAAAACTTTCGATTAAATTCCTTTGGTATAGGGAACACGATAAATTTACCTTCGTGTTAACTTCTTGGAACTCCATCTCTCTCCCAAAATCCTTGGGAGGCTTGGGTATTAACCAACTCCCAAAGTTTTCTCAATCATTGGTTGCAAAAGGTGTATGGCACCTTATTCAAGGATCAAGAATTTTAGAAAATACAATAGCAAAAAAAATAAATCCGGCCCTTATTAATTATGGACTTAATTCATACTCCTATAAAATACTCCAGAAATGCATCGATTTCCTCGAAAGAAATACTCAATTCCTTTGTGATAATCGGAAATCACTTATGTTGGAAGGTGGGAAATATCCATGGACACATAGTCTTCATTGGCATTAGCTCCCTAACCATTTGATTCAATATTTGGTAGACAAACATTTGTTCACTTTAAACTAGACTGCCTCGGTTCTCCTTGGCTCTCAATTGTTGATATTCATTTAGAGGGCGAGGATGAAACTGCTTGGGAATATTATATCATGAATCTCAAATTCTCAAATATTCACCTATCTGACAATGAGGAACAAATCATTTGGAATTAGATCCTGCACAGAACCTATGCACTGAAATATGGTTATTTATCTCAAATCCTAGGTATGGAAAATCCATCGTGGTGGGGGGAACCCCTTTGGAAACTATGATGTCCTCCTAAATCTATCTTATTCATGTGGTTTATGTTTAAACTGAAAGTACCAACTTGGGAAATTATTCGAAGATGCTCTTTTTAGGGGCCCAACATTTGTATTCTTTGCATATTTGAGGCAAAATCTATCTCTTATATATTCATTAGATGTCCCTTTACATAACAGGTCTGGTCTGAAGGAAAACATCTATTACCTCAAGCTCTAGCTTGGAAGGAATTTAACATATGTTGTTGCTTAAAACCCTAGATATTTAGCTCTCTTCTAGATAGTGTAAAAATTTCACCCTTGACTGTCAACTGGGGAATTTGTTTAGAGCAAAATTTTGTTATCTTTGAAGACTCCCCTCCTAATTTAGCCAAAGTCTCTTCTCTAAGTCTCTTCATCTCCTCCTCCTATCTCTAATCCTCTTCTCTTAGTTCTCAATATCCCCCTACCTTTAAAAAAATCCTTACTGATTATCCCTAAGCCTTCTTTGATGGGGCTACTCAAGGCTCCCCTTCCTTTACGAGTGTCAGAGGGATTTTACGTATCTCCAACTCTCATACAATTCCTTTCTCTTCAAATATTAGTCATGCTACAAACAATATGGATGAGATTTTCACTTTCTATACTATCATTCTTGTATCCATATCCAAAATTCTGCATTCTCTTCATATCTATAGTGATTCTTAGGTGGTCATCAACTAGATGAGGAAAAAGTGACTCTACAATCTTTCTCGCTACCCCCTCGCATGGAAAATATTCAAATAAAAATCACATAGTTCTCTTAATATGGATTTATTAAGGAAAAAAATGAAATACATATATAAACATAATCAAAGAACGACAACAAAAATATAACTTTAATTCATTAATAACAAAGTATTGAAAATTGTTTATATGCAGAATGGAAATAAACTAGCTCAGCTGATGGTAGATTATCTATGAGAAGAGATGTGGTGACTACATGCCTTCTGAATTGGGTTACAATGAGGCTCTAAGGCCTTTTTATTATTGAGAAATAAGGGAAAACCATAAACATCCAAAAAACTAACCTAGGAGATGAAGCACCAAGAGTTTTTGTGGGCCTCGTTGGGGTTAGTTGATACATCAACTTCCTGGGGTCGTAACTTTGGCATACATTCTTTATTTGACACATATAATACCTTGTTAGAATTATATATCTAAGGACTACATATTTTGATTGCAAATCTTTCCCATAAGTTCTGTGTTTTCCCATTTTTAAAAAAAAAATCGTTTAGGGCCTCAAACCGGCTTCGAAATTTTGGGACCCGAAAAACTGACAAAAATAGTAAAGTGTACTACAGTTAAGGAAATAGAAAGAAACAATGTTGGGGGTCCAAGTGGAATAGTAAAGTGGCCAAAAATATCCACCTGGATAAGTCCTCCGCCCTTATTAAGTAATGGTCCCCATTGCATTGAGTTCCTGCATGAGATGGGGAAAATTTTGCTGAACTTGGTCCCTAGTGAGCCACTTTCCCTGGAACAGGAGCTGGCTAGATTTGAAAACTCAATACAGTTGGATCCTATGTTTGTGAGTGTTCTTGATTTATGTGTCCATGATTCAATCATTTGTATCCTATTCAATGTAGTCTGGATTGAGCTCTATTGGTGTCAACCA
Source organism: Pinus albicaulis (assembly GCA_034641835.2). Lineage (NCBI taxonomy): Eukaryota > Viridiplantae > Streptophyta > Pinopsida > Pinales > Pinaceae > Pinus > Pinus albicaulis. The sequence continues at coordinate 425,589,323 of CM076569.1, read as the reverse complement.
CTCAACAATGTCTAATGTGTCCAATAATGGTGGAAAGTATGGCCAAACGTGGTGCACATTGAATACGGGGTTCAAGCCAAGGAATGGGGGGATAATGAGCTCTAAATCGTTGTCTCTCAAAACCTTGGTGATAATGTAATGTATGTATCAGAGTGATCGAAGCTTCTGATGGGCTTCGACATGGCCTTCTTTCTAGACATGTAACTAAACTTTGTCGCCCACCTGAAAATTGTGTGGCACCTGATGTTCATCATGTTGTTGTTTATACTTAGCATTGGCTTTCTCCAAGATTTCATGAACCTGATAGTGGATGTGATGAATGTGGTCAATAAACCTGGTGGCTTTATCAACTTCAAACTAAACATGGCTTATTATTCCTCTGTAGTTGTAAAAGGTAGTGCAACATAAAGGGGACACAATGGTTGAAATCTCAGGCCCACTTCAAAGGGGATATGGAAAATCGAGCTATGGAGAGCTCTATTATAGCTATGTTGCACATAGGTTAGATTCTCATCCCATGTTTTTGGATGCTTGGAGTTGTACATGCACAATATGTGCATGATCATCCTATAGACGACCTCTATGTGGCCATCAGTTTGAGGGTGTAATACAGTTGACTTGGTGAGCTTGGTGTCCAACAATGACCAAAGGATTAACCAAAATGTGCTTAGGAACCTACTATCATGATATGATATAATGGTCTATGTGATCCCAAAATGTACCCACAGTCGTTCAAAGAAGAGTTTGGTAGTGGCTTATGTTATGATACTCATCTTGCAGGTAGCCAATATGGCCATCTTAAAAATTTTGTCAATGACCACAAATGCACAATCATTGCCATGCTTGGTAGAAGGAAGGTCAGACATATATTCCATGGCGATGGATTCCCAAGGCTAGCTAGGGCTAGGAAGAGGAGTATACATGCCTTGCTTCCTAATGGTTGGCTTGGTGATGGCATAGGTAGTGTAGGATCTGATGTATTTTTCAACTTCCTGTCAGAGATTTAGCTAATAAAAATACTTCTGTAGTATGACCACATTTTTCTCCACACCAAAGTGTCATGCGATTCGACTGTAGTGCGCCTCCCAAATAAATTTGGCACGCTCGCTTGAAGGAACACAAATGTGGACCAGGTAGCATAATAATTTGTCCTAGAGGTGGAATTCTAGAACTTTATTTCCATCCATTAGCATTTCGTATGTAGTGGAAAACTCTGGATCATTTTTATATAGTTGTGGAAATCTAGAGGTCTCATGGCCACAAGAGTTGAGACAATGGTCATTGTTGCAACCGGGGGACGACTGAGGTAATCTGCAACATGATTGGTGTTTCCCTTCTTATATTTAATGTTCAAATGGAAATGTTGCAGATATGTGAACCACTTCTAATGGAGATCATTTTGCAACTTTCCTTATGTATATATAAACTGAAGAGGTCTGTGATTTGTGTGGATGACTGGCTCCTCCTTCCCCAAAATGTAATATTTCCTTTATTGGAAACCCTACACGATGGAATACATCTCTTTACCATAGGTGGGGTATTTCCGAGTTATATCAGAAAGTATCTGATTGTGATAGGCCACCGGATGCCCTTGTTAGGTGAGAACTGCACCAATAACATAGTCGAAGGCATCTGTCTCAATTTCAAATGGTTGTTGCAAGTCTAGCAATATTAGTACTGGTGCAGAGAAAAGGCAGTGCTTCATCTCAATAAATGCCTTCTGTTGGGATTCAGACCAAAAAAAACTTTGCTTTCGCTAAGCCCTTGGTAACTTGACTCAAAGGCTAAGTGATATGAGAGAGTCCCAACATGAAACTCCTATAAAAATTGGCAAGGCCCAAAAATATGTGAAGCTTTGTTAGAGTGGTCGGGGATGGCCAATCCCGAATTACGTGGATCTTAATTAGATCCACATGCACACCTTGATTATAAATGATGTAACCTATATATTGGACCTAGATTATGCCAAAGGTGCATTTCTCCAAGTTGGTACATAGTTTGTGCTACTAGAGGGTTTGAAGGACCTGTTGAATGTGCTGCAATTACTCTTCCCAATTATTTCTTAAGATGAAGATGTCATCTAGTTATGCAACCATGAAAAGTTGGTAAAGGGTCGCAATATGTCATCCATCAGCCTCATAAAAGTTGTAGGGGAATTTTTCAATCCGAAAGGCATGACCAACCACTCAAAAATTCCCTCCTTGGATTTGAAGGCGGTCTTACACACATTTGTGGGTTCTATTGAAACCTAGTGATATCCATACTTCAAATCGATCTTGCTGAAGTACATGGTCCCCTTGAGTTGGTTAAGAAGGTTCCATGGGATTGGATACCTATTCATGATAGTTATTTTATTTAGTGCGTAATAGTCAATGCAAAGTCTCCAGGTCCCATCCTTCTGTTGTACAAGTACAATCAGGCTCCCACAAGGTGAGGATCTTGGTCGGATGTGCCCTTTTTGAAACAAATCTAGATTTTCCACTTGATTTCTTCATTTTCTAAAATAGATCAGGAATATATTGACCTATTGGGTAGATGTTCTCTAGGGGTTAGATCGATCGAATGCTTGACTTGATTGTGCAATGGTATCCCTTTGGGTGAGGATAATATATCACTATATTCTTCCATGACCTTATCCACCTACTTTTGTTGCATGGAGGAACCTTTCTCGGGGGCCATGGATGGCCACGATCTTCCCATTATTTTGAGAGTGAATAAAAAAGAAAACAAATTTCACAGTCTGGGAGATGATATTGTTGCATTTCTTAGTAGAGATCAAAGAAATGGCGACATGCGAGGCTACCTCTGGTATTTTGTATAGCTTATTTCCCAAAGTGATAATAACAGTGTGAGGCATGGAATTATACACAACATGATGCTTCCACAAGTATGGTTGGCTTAATAATACATCACAAACTTCAAGAGGAGAAACATCACACAATACCTCATATGTGAAGGGCTTGATGTTATAGGGAAGGTGACACTGTTGGTCAACGTGAATATCTCATCCTTGGTGGAGCCATCCAATGGTTTATGATTGTAGGTGTGGGGTTGTTGGTAGGACCAACCACTTAACGAACTATGCTAAAATGAGGTTATTTTGGATCCTGCTATCGACAATGAACTACAACGGAGAACCCTTCACCCACATATGTGAGTGGAAGAGACACCCCCCCTCCTCTATATATTTGAGATTAGTCTTACAGACCTTGTTAGTGGATATGGTGGCACTGGGTTCTATGCCAATAATCTGCTTCCCCTTGTCAGGGTCCGGCTTAGAGTCAGAACATGCATCAAACTTTGAAGTTTTCAACTCGGTAACCAATGATTACTTGCCACGACACTCATTTGTGTTGTGAGTTGAGCTCTTATGGAACTCAAACCACTTTCTAATGTCCTTCTTCATCTTCATGGAAATTACAACTTTGATGGGTTGTATTGGGCCGCTCCACCTTGGCTCTATCCTTTTTTCTAGAGTTTGGGGGTGCTCTTGTCCTGCTTCTAATTTGCAGATCCAAAGTCACACTTATTTTGTTTAATTTTTGTTCAATATTGGCAGTATATTGATAGATGCACCAAACAAGGAGATGTCTAGGAACTCCCTTTATTCCTGAATGTACTTGTGTAGACAGTTTCAGTACTTGAGCACGAAATGTCACTCAGTTTTTGATACCCAACATTGTGCATATAGTATGGAAAATATTTGTGAACTCATGCACATTTTGGTCCCTTTGTTTTCATAGTGTGGTCCATTGTATGTACTTGTCCTCATAACTTCTCACAGGGTAATATTATTCCTTGAAAGCATCTCAGAAAGAGTTCCAAGAGGGCATGATTATAAACATAGAGGTTTCCTTGGCTCTTTTCTCACAATAAGTTTCCCACTAGTCCTTGACATGGGGGGCAACCTTAAGTAGTGCAAAAATAATCTTTTCCCTATAAGAGAAACTATGGATCGAAAAATAAACTTCCAATAGATTCAACCACTTATCTACAACATATGCATCTATTTGACCTTTGAATAAAGGGATATTAAAGTTAACTTGTACCTTGAAGGGGGTTGTGAATCCAAAGTGACTGCAGGATGAATATGTGTCGTCAGTGGGCATCCACCGAAGGATTTGGGCAAAGTTATCCATCATCTCGTTCCTTTTCCTCTCGAGGGATTCTTTGAGAAAACGTTTCATAGGATCTCCTGCTCCCTTATCTTTATTTTTTTTAGCCATGGGAGGGCATTGGTGTTGGTGGGGACAGTCTTGCAAAAGCTCAACTAGTTTAAGTCCCAACTCCTTATACCCCGACCTCGTTGGGGACATGCATATAAAAATAGAGAAAGAGCAAACCGTTTTGATACGAGTGATACAAATTTATAAATGAATGAAATTAAATACAAATATAAATAGAAACACATCACTACAATGAAAATGAAACTTCAATTCATTAATAACAAAGTACTAAAAAACTATTTATATGCATAATGGAAATAATCTATCTCAGGCGATGGAAGTTTATCTCTGAGAAGAGATGTGGCGGCTACATGCCTTCTAAATTGTCTTACAATGAGGCTCAAAGGCATTTTTATTATTGAGAAAGAAAAAAAAAAACCCTAAACATCCAAAAACCTAACCCTAGGAGATGAAGTGCCATGATTTTTTGTGGGCCTCATTGGGGTTAGTTGGTAGATCAATATCCCAGGGTCGTAAATTTGGCATACAATCTCTATTTGATTGGTACATTAGAAATATATATCCGAGGAATACAAATTTCGACTACAAACCCTTATTGTGGACAATTGGTTTGCCTATTTTTCAAAAAACGTAGTTTAGGGCCTCAAAATGGCTCTGAAATTTCAGGACCTCAAAAATTGCCAAAAATAGTAAATTGCACTAAAATTAATGAAACCATAAGAAACAGTGTTCTGGGTCCAAGTGGAATAGGTGTGTGGCCACCAATATCCACCTAAATGATCTCTCTTATATATTTTTATCACATCTTCATACACATAAATGAGGAAGTTGATAGGTTATCAAAAAATAGATTGGTAATGTATAATGACACATGTAAAATCTATGAAGATAAAGAAGGAAACAAAATGGAATTTGTTTTTGACCGTTGGGCCCACCGAGGCAAGAAACACTGATAAATCAATAACATTTTATTTCTACAAGCCACTAGCTGCCTTTTTGATCTACTGATGCTAAGGACAAATTGTTTATTATCATGATATATCATCTTTTTGGGGGCATACTTTTTGTTAGTAAAAATCTATTTTTTGTCTCATAACAACTATACTTGCACAAGATGGATCATTGGGTCCCACAGGGGGGTTCATACTTTTTGGGGCTCATAGAGTGGGCAAAAAACTTCTCATAATGCACAACAAATTTTTTCTACAACCCTTTTTTTTGTATACCCATGGGGGGATGGAAAATTCTTCAGGGGCCCAATGTGGGTAGTTTTTGGAATAAAATATACTTTTTTGTAGATATTATTTGTTGTTTAAATAACACTATCAATATTTATTTTGAGGCGACTAAGAGAACATGTATATTTTTTGGGAAACAACAACAAGAATGCTTCAACATATACACATGTAATTTTTATCTTTAATAGAAATTACAGATTTTTTCTCCAGAAAATAAAATAAAATAAATTAAAATAAAATTTAGGAGTTCGAAGAAGTCACTAGAGGACATGGAGGTATAATATTTCAATGGAGGTGGCTCTCCAAGAGATCTAGTTGGGCATCCATACTCTCTAGCAATGAATATTGGAATCTTTAGGCACACTTGATGTCATTCAAGTTAGAAAAAGTATCATATAATTCCTCTTTCTTCTCCTCCAATACTCTACCAAGGAAGGTTTTAAGTTGTCAGTGAAGAGTGATTGAATTATGACATTGTTTCCATTGTCCCCTCGTGTGACCAGGGTCGGTAACCTAGTGGGCTAGATCTTCAAGAAACTCTAAGTTAGAAAAAATAAGGTGCTCATTAACAGGAAAAGATTCAAGGTGACATATCTTTGCTCAAATCTTGGGTGGAACAATATAATGGTAGACATTCATGAATTATTGTGCATGTGTTTGGGCATGGGTTTTGTTATCACTAAAAATATGAAGCATCATTTGAAAAAGTTGTATAGGTTCATGTGTCAAAGGTAGGGTTGTAGGATTCATTTTTTTAAATTACTTGGTCAAGGAAATTTTAAATTTTTTCTTGTTTAAGCTTACCCTAAGGTCTAAACCCACTCACTTTCAAATCCCTTCATGTCAAATCATTCATAATTTTCTGATAGATTTCAATTCCCAAGTTTTTGTACCGAAATGGTCATTTTAGCCAAGAAACCACAGTTTCGTAGCGAAATACACTGATAAATGTCACTTTTCACTACGAAACTACTGATAATTTCATAGTGAAAACACCCAAATTTACACTAAACACACTACAAAAGCGTGGTTTCCTATCTGTCTTGTCAGATTAGCTGTTAGATGTTAGAATATCGTTGGGAAAGGGTAAGTTAGATACCATTCGAGTCATTAAGGGATAAGATCAAGGTACATGGTCAGGTCTGAAGTCATCACCATTTTTAGGCATGTACGAGTCGTCATTATATTATGAGTGGACGTTTAAACTTCAAAATATTTCCTAATTCAGTCATTTCTCATTATTCATCTCTTCTTTACGTGATATTGAGCTCTGGAGAGCTATTGCATTGAGCCAAAGCTCTGGATGGTGTATTCAAAGGTTTACAAAGATCATTGATCCAGCGAGGCTGAGCACTATCAAGCGAGGCTGCAAACTATCAAGTGAGGCTGAGAAGGCATTAAATAAATCATGGTAGAAAAAATAAGGACAAATAAGGGTGGCCATTGTCTGAGATATGAACCAGCAGATACGCATCTAATCAATGAAGACCCAACAACTATAGAAGTCTTCAGAAGGACAGGTTGCTTACAATTTTGTGAAAGATTACAAGGCTTCCATGTACAGGTTTCCAAAGAATTTGCTTTAAAATTCAGTGGAACATATACCAAAGTGGGAATGGTTAATCTTTCCATTACACCAAAGGTCATTGCAGCAGCAACAGGGATTCCAAGGGGACAAGAGAAGTGGTTCAAAGGTTTCAAGTTCAATATGGAGCAGTGAAAAGAGTTTATGAAGCCCGAAAACAATGAAATGGACCTTACTAATGCAATTCCAAGGAGCTGCATGAAGGATAAATACTCAAAATTGCTACTCATCATCCAAAAGTATTTTACTTGTGAAGGGATATACCATAAAGTTTACTCATACCATTTCAAGTTTCTCCTACACTTTACTGATAAGGTATCTCTTGATCTGCCTTTCTATTTACATATAAGTTTATCAAAAATGGTAGATAAGGTCCAAGAAAAATCTAAAGGGAGTGAGACTTCATTGTTTCATCATGGTTTAATTAAATTGCTAGTTTTAGATGAGCTCCAAAGGCTAGGTAGAGACTAGTCTTCATTCTTGTTTGTTAGTGGTTTTGAGTTGGATGCTCTTACTCCTTCAAGAACTCCTAAACCTAGGAGAATCCCATCACCCTTAGTAGCAGAGCAAAGTGAACCATTGGTGGCAGAACCAAGTGAGCCAGCAAGAGTAGAGCCAAGTGAACCAGTCATGATGGAAACAGAGAAATTGCAGAGTTTTGATACACCAAATGTCCCACCTACAAAATAGAAATCAGAAGTGGTCAAATCTCTTAAAAAAAAACAAGCTGTGAGTAAACAAGGAACCAAAAGGATGACAAGGAGTCAAACAGTGGCCTTAGAAGAGAAAACAATGGTTGTAGAAGACAAAGAAATAGCTAAAGGAAATATAGAAGACATATTACATGCCATTGACATAGAAGAGACTCCTATAGTCCAGGCTGAGGATATAGAGGAAGGTGGATAGAAACTTAAAAAGGCCAAATCTACAAAGAAACTAGAATTTGAAGGAGAAGATGCTGGTTTTATGTTATAAGCAAGAAATCCTATGATAAGGCATGCTAGAAAGTTATTAGAGAGTAGTAAAGAGGTTCATCCACCTACTGACACCTTCCAACCACCACAAGGCATCACTGATCTTTCATCACCCACAGAGAAAGATACAGTTTGAGTCCTATTAGGAAAAAAACTGTCAAGTAGGATAACTGTCAATTTATCATTAAATATATGTTTTATGGTTATTCAAGGTGTCATTAGGCAAAATTCAATGAATCTAGGCAGGAGGAAGATCATCTCATCATGTAACAAGTCTATTAAAGTGCAGAGAGTCGAATTTGTGAAAGGTTGGAGATTTTTGGGCAATACTGCAGCTTTATGTAAATTGACTGTTTTCAGTAATACAGAGACTTGTTTCTTGACCAACCTAAGATTCTGATTGAGTTTTTAGTGCCTATCTTATGTATACTTTCTATGTGTACCATTTGCAGGGTTTTCATCTTTAATACTAAGAATTTATTCATGTAATGCTCTGACTTCCTTTATATATGAATTGATTGTGTTATTTATGCTTCATGTGTGTTTACTTATGCTAAAAAATCTTACCTGCCTCAGCTTCCATGTCAAGTGAACCTCCCACTAAATCACTGAAATTGTTGACTCCATAGCCCGAATGTTTGCAGACTGATACTATTTTCAACCTATACATATCATCAGCAATTTGTTTTCCAAGTAGAGTTAGCCATCTAGATTTATCTTTATCATATATCATTAACCCTTTGAGAGAGCCCTCTCAGGCTGAAGAGGCTAAGCTTCAGTTACAAGTTGGTCTGAAACAATTACATGAAGTTCTTTGATTAAGCAGCCTATGAAGATAAATTTTATTGTTGGGTATGTGTTATATTCTTTCCACGAATAGTCATGCGCGGGGGGGTCATAGGTCACAGGGGGGGTGATAGCCCCCCCTTTCGAGGTCTGGGGCAACGCCCCAAAATTTTTTTTTGGTCCTTATTTTCCAGTGGGCAGACTCGCCCATGGTTTTGTGCCTGGGTTTGCACATGGTTTTGGTGTACGATGGTTTTCAGCCCTTGGTATTTAGTAGATCCGGTCAAGGGAACTATGGTTATGTTTTAATCCAGGGTTAATTGATTGGGGTTTATGTATGCTTCGGTATGTGTTGTAACACTAAAAGGAATATAATGAAAAATCAAGCTGGTCGTCCCGATTTGGAATCCAGGGGAAAATCTCTGTGTTTATCTGTTTTATGTTTTATGCTCTCACTATTATTTATTTTTTGTTTTAAGATTTGTTTGTAGATAATTTATGTACAGGGTTAAAACCTACATTTGGTATCAGAGCAGTTTCGACTTCAAGGGGACGCCTTTTCTGCTGAGGGGTTTTTTTCTTGGGCCTAAGGTAGATCCTGTTTAGTGGGAGATCTGCAGGATCGATTCTTGTGGTGAAAGAAGATGGCGAGCAGCAGGAAGATAAAGATCAAGAAATTTAATGGTCAGAGTTTTGAGTTGTGGAAGCTCAAGATGGAGGATCTGCTGGTGGATAAAGATCAGTGGATCGTGGTAGATCCGAGTACTAAACCAACGGAAATGTCAGATGAAGACTGGAAGAAGTTGGATCAGAAGGCAAAGAGCACAATATGATTGTGTGTTTTAGATTCAATATTGTTGAATGTATCTGGGGAAGCTACGATGAAGACCTTGTGGGACAAGCTAGGGACTTTGTACCAATCTAAGTCTCTGGTGAATAAATTATTCCTAAGGAAAAAGCTATATAACCTAAGGATGAAGGATGGAGACTCGGTGACAGAGCATTTGAACACCTTCAATACTGTGGTAAGTCAGCTTTCACTTGTTGATATTAAAATCTCAGATGAAGATAAGTGCATTAGTTTGTTATGTTCTCTACTAGACTCATGGGACAGTCTGGTTATTGCAATAGGTAGCAATACAACTACCTTGAATTTTGATGACATTGTCTCAGCCTTGCTATCAGAGGAAATGAGATGAAGAAATATGGAGGGTTAGAATGGAGATGCCTTATCTGTACGAGGAAGGTCCCAGAACATAAACAATAATAAGGTTTTGAGTGGGAGATCTAAATCTGGAGGGAGATCTAAATCTCATGGAAAGTTTGTAAAGGTGTGCTGGAAATGCGGAAAGGAAGGGCACTGCAAAAAGGACTGCAAATCTAAAGCTCCCAAGAAAGGAAAGGGATCTGATGATGCTGCTTTTGCAGAGGAAAAAACCACCTCGGATGAAGGTGGGGATGTGTATTTGGCTTCTTCTTCAAATACAAATGTAGATCATGAGTCATGGTTGATTGATTCAGGTGCATCCTTTCACTTCACTACCCATAGGGAGTGGTTCTGCGAGTATGAGAAATATGATGGTGGTGATGTCTTTTTAGGTGATGTCTACAAGGTGGAAGGATTAGAACACTTCCTGGTGTTCTGCACATTCCTGCATTGGCCAGAAATATGATTTCTGTAAGCAAGATGGATGATGCAGGTGTAAAAACAGTGTTCGAGAAAGACACCTGTAAGATGGTTCAGGGAGCGCTGGTATTAATGTGGGGTGTTCAAATTGGAACTCTGTACAAGCTTCAGGGCAACACTATTATTGCTGGGTGCAATAGTTCTGTGGTTCCCGAAAGTGGAGCAGAAAACCTAGCGGTCTCTGGAGAAAAGAGGATGCTATGGCATCAAAGGCTTGGACATATTGGAGAGAAGGGCCTTCGGATACTGCATGGAAATGGTATGTTTGAAGGTATGTCTAATAGCTCTTTGGATTTCGCTTTTTGTGAACATTGTGTATATGGGAAGCAGAATCGGGTGAGTTTTCCTTTTGGTGGTAAGAGGGCGAACAAGATATTAGAGCTTGTGCATAGTGATGTGTTTGGACCTGTGTCGGTTCCATCACTAGGTAAGTTTGTGTACTATGTTTCATTCATAGATGAATTCTCAAGGAATACAAAGATATATTTCTTGAGGAATAAATCTGAAGTCTTTGACAAATTTAAAGAATTTAAGGCTCTGGTGGAAAACCAGACAGAGAAGAAGATAAAGGTGCTGAGGACAGATAATGGTGGGGAGTTCTACAAGAAGGAATTTGAAGAGTTCTGTAAGAAGTGTGGTATAGCATGACAGAAGACTACTCCATACACACCTCAGCAAAACAGAGTTGCAGAAATAACGAATAGAACGCTGATGGAAAAGGCAAGAAGCATGCTCAGTGGTACCGAGTTAGGACAAGAATTCTGGGCAGAGGCAGTGGAGACTGCATGTTACTTGGTTAACAGATCACCTTCATCAGCGTTGGAGGATAAGACTCCACATGAGGTATGTACTGGTAAGAAACCCTCTCTTTCACATTTGAGGGTATCTAAATGTGATGTATATGTACATGTTCCAAAGGAGAAAAGGACCAAGTTGGATAATAAATCTAAAAGGTGCATCTTTCTTGGGTATAAGGATGGTTTAAAGGGTTACAAGCTTTGGAACCCAGAAACAAGGAAGGTTGTGTACAACTGAGATGTGGTGTTTAGAGAGGTGAAAGATGTTGTTGAACATGAATTCCTACCAAAGGAATCTGAGAAGATAGAGTTTGAGCTAAAGGAGGATGAATCAGACTCTACAATAGAAGAAGACTCAGAAGAGGAAGAGCCACAAACTCCAGCTGTGAGAAGATCAGTTCGGGAAAGAAGACAACCATAAAGGTATAGTCCATCTGCTTTCTGTTCAAATTTTGCTTTAACTATAACTAATGATGATCCCAGAACCATCAGGGAGGCAGTGTTGAGATTGCAACAAGATGAGGAGCTTAGTGGAAAGAAGTCGCCTTCACTAAGTGGGCCCGCAGGCTATTTTTGGCGCAAAGTCTATTTTTAGACATATGGATCATGTTCTATGAGTTTCAGGATGCTATTTGTGGATGGTTGGTCAAGTCAGAAGAAATATATGGATTTCTATTTTTAGACATACTGGGCGGAATCTATTTTTAGATTGCCAGTCTAAAATAGATATGTCGAAAATTATTAGCTCTTAATAATATTTGGACTCTAAATATTATCTTATCCTCTTGGAGCACTTCAGATTGATGCTTGGATTTGGCACATGCAGCTGACAGAAGGAATTATGCTATTCCTAGGGTTTAGTGGAGCTATTGCATGGTTGACTTCAGTTAGAACTCATGTGACAGAGTTTGGTGGAGTTGATGAGATAGTTAATGGAGTTGTGTTCAGTTTAACTTAGTTGAGCTAGTTGTATCTACTCTAACTGATTGATACAATTAGTGAGAGTGGTGTGAATTAATTATTAATTAATTCACTAATTATTAACTCATAAATCAACTAAAGAATACATCAGTTAACTGTAGTGCATGGACAATTTCAGTGGAGACCAGTGGAGAGGTAGGTGAAAGAGCAGTGTGACTATCAGTTGTGACTATACTGGTGCATGAGATTTGCACACACATTGATGGAGAAGCCAATGAGGATTGCGCAATACATACTAGTGGGATTTGAACCTTGATCTCATGATTATCCATATTGGATTGCGTAGTAGAGGCTGGCTAATAGGTGGAGCAGATTGGAGCAAGTGTTTTGTATGATCTGAGCTTGTGTAGTGTGTAACAATTGGAGATAGTGCTGAGAGCTTATGAGGAGTTTTTACTATGATTGTTACATGATCTATATCATTATAATATACAGATAGTTGGGGGTTTTCAGCTTTAAGCTTTCCAATAAATACTGTGTTTATATGTGTGATTGTTTATGGTTTTAATGTGCGCATGCGATTGTTTATAATTCCACAAATTGATGATCAATAGTAGAAGAGGTTATGTATTATGCATGAAGATCAAATAGTGTGTGATCAGGATAATATCGGTGAATAATTTAATAGTTATTCAAATTTATACATGGTATCAGAGCAGCATTGATCATTGGAGCAATTGCAAAACATTGAAGCGGTTGAGTTTTGTGCTGGTGGAATTTGAATTTGCAGCAGTGTTTTCTTGGTGTCGAAGTTGAGATGTCTTTCAACGGATTGCGATTGGAGTATGCCCTTGAGGGTAGCTCGAATTATATTGCATGGAAGGACAAGATGGAGGCGGTGCTGGATGACAATGGGTTGAAGGAGTTCATAGATGCAGAAGTCCCAAAGCCTACTTCTAACGATGCTGCCGTAATTGAGGCTTGGCAAAAGAAGACAGCAAAGTGTCGAAGGATTCTGTTGGAGGGCGTGAAGGATCACATAGTGTCCAACCTGCATGGTAAGGCTTCTCCATTCTTGATGTGGAAAGCCTTGACAAATTTATTCCAAAGCAAGAGCGACCAGAGGAAGTTGGCGCTCAAGGATAAACTCAGAAACATAAAGATGGAGAAAGGCGACAGTATGCCCAAGTACCTCACGAAGTTCATCCAATGCAGGGATGAGCTGGGAAGTGTGGGGGTGACTGTCGATGATAAGGAATTGGTGAGCTTGGCTCTCCTTGGTCTTCCGAAGAGTTGGCATGCCTATCAGGATTCTGTCAATGGTCGGGAGAAATTGCCAGGATGGGAGCGACTTTGGTCGGATCTTGTGCAAGAGGAGATAAGGCGGAGTACCAGGGACGGATCGTCATCAAAGAACTCTGATGAAGAGAATTGCGCTTTGGCTACCAAAGCAAAGAAGGGGAAGAGCAAGAAAGCTTCTCATTCCGGTGCGAAAGGCAAGAAGCAGGACATGTCCAAGGTGAAGTGCTTTCACTGTCACCAACATGGACATTATGCCACAAATTGTCCGCAGAAGAAGAAAAATAAGCAAGCTGCTGGATCTACAGCGGGAGAGGCCTTAGCCTCGCAGTTTGAGCTGGATTTTTCATTGATCGCATGCTTGGTCTCAAGTTTGATGGGATCAATATGGTTCTTGGATAGTGGTGTGTCTTTTCACATGACTGGAGATTGAGATTTGTTTTCAGATCTAGATGAGAAAGATCTTGGAGTGCACATCGAGATGGGCGATGATGGTAGATACAGTGCGACCGGTATCGGTACCATTTCCTTTGAGAGGGAGTCTGGTAAACCCTTCGTATTGAAGGAAGTGATGCATGTTCCAGGATTAAAGAAGAATCTTATCTCTGTGGCGATGTTAGAAGACAAGGGATATGATGTTGTCTTTAGCGAGGGAAAGGCTTTCCTGCACAGTAAGGCAACTGGTGAGACCCGGAGGATAGGGGTTCAAGTTAAGAACCTTTATCAATTGCAGGTAGATGGCTGTGCAGCAATGGCAGGCAAGGCAGAAGGAGTGGTGAGCCGGGATGATGGCGAGTTGTGGCACCGAAGATTGGGCCACCTTCACCATGGAGCTTTGAAGATACTGCAGCAGATTTCTACTGGGCTTCCTAAAGGCACTCTTGCGTAGTCAGATCAGTGCAAGGGGTGTACCTTGGGGAAAATTTGTGAAAGCCACCTTTCACGAGAAGGATAGTCGTGCCACGACGATCCTTGAGAGAATTCACACAGACGTGTGTGGACCTTTCTCAGTAGCTTCGACAACAAAGCATAGGTACTATGTGATATTTGTTGATGATTTTTCTCGTAAGTGCTGGATCTTCTTCATGCAGAAGAAGAGCGAGACATACTCAAAGTTCTGTGAGTTCAAGGCACTGGTTGAGAAAGAATCGGGGAAGTAGGTGAAGGCTCTAAGGAGCGACAATGGTGGTGAATTCATCTCTGGAGAATTCAAGGACTTTTGCAGCGCAGAAGGAATTTGAAGAGAGTTCATAGCACCTCATAACCCACAGCAGAACGGGGTTGCTAAGCGGAAGAACAGAACGATCGTGGGTGCTGCACGGGCTATGTTGCATGATCAGGGCCTACCCATTCACTTGTGGGCGGAGGCATGCAATACTGCAGTATATGTGCAGAACCATTGTCCTCACAAGATACTTGGCATGAGTACACCCGAGGAAGCGTTTTCTGGTAAGAGGCCTGATATTTCCCATTTGAGGATTTTTGGTTCACCTGTTTACATTCATGTGACGAAGGATGCCAAGAAGAAGCTGGAGCCGACTGCAGAGGTTGGGATATTTGTGGGGTACACTGATACGCCCCACAACTATCATGTGTATTTTCTAGAAAGTCGCAAGACTGTTGTGCGATGGGATATCAAATTTTAGGAGGAGAAAGCCATGAAGTTTTCGCTTGAGAGGGAGCCACACTTGCATGCAGATGAGGAGCTATTAGTTCTTAAGGATGAGTCTCAGGATATGGATCAGCCACAAGAGGAGGTTCATGGAGTGGAATAGACCACTTAAGCAGAGCCAACCATCAGAGGGCGGAAGCGCACTACAGAAGCTGAGCGAATGGCTCAAGATGCAGAGAAGGTTGTAGGAGCACCTACATCACAGCGCAGACAGAGACAGTCACCTGACCGGTATACTGGATACATGGCTCTTATGAGCAAGTGTATCGTGACAGAGCCATCCTCTTTCGAGGAAGCCGTGGAGGATCCCGCATGGGTAGATGCCATGGTGGAAGAGTATGATTCGATTGTCAGAAACAGTGCATGGGAGATTGTCCCGAGACCGGAAGGGAAATCAGTGGTGGGTTCGAGATGGATCTACAAAGTGAAGCAGGAAGCTGACGGGAGTGTGGAGAAGTACAAGGAAAGATTTGTTGCCCGAGGCTTTTCACAGATTGAGGGGATCGATTATGAGGAGACCTTTGCACCTGTCGCAAGGTATTCTTCCATACGGACGATTCTTTCTCTCTCAGCGCAGATGGGGTGGCACATTCATCAGATGGATGTGAAGATTGTGTTCCTCAACGGAGTCATTGAGGAGGAGGTGTACATAGAGCAGCCCGAAGGTTTTGAGATCTTCAGCAGCGAGTCACATGTGTGCAAGCTCAAGAGAGCGTTGTATGGGTTGAAACAAGCACCTCGTGCTTGGTACACACGGATAGACAGTTATTTCACCGGACTTGGATTCTCCAAGAGTGAGGCGGATCCTAACCTATACCAGATTGTGGTGGAGGGTAAGTTGCCGATCATTGTACTTTATGTAGATGATTTGATTTTGACAGGTGATGAGCTGTTGATACTCTCATGCAAGGAGGATCTTGCAAAAGAGTTTGAGATGAAGGACTTGGGCCTCCTTCATTATTTCCTGGGATTGGAAATTTGGCAGCGCAGTGATGGACTATTTTTTTCTCAAGGCAAGTATGCCTGGGAGATACTGGAGATGTTCAACATGCATGGCTGCAAGCCTATTGATACTCCTCTTCCTAGTGGTTGGAGGAAGGAGGATGCTACTTCAGCAGAGGTAGTGGATGCCACTGTTTATCGACAGTTGGTGGGGTTGCTTATGTATATGGTCAATACACGACCTGATATATGCTATGCAGTTAACCAGCTTTCACAAGCTATGGTTAAGCCAACCAAGCTCTTCTGGGAGGCAAGCAAGCATGTAATGAGATATCGCAGAGGCACATATCTCAGAGGCACATCGGGATATGGATCATGGTACAGACAGGAGGATGAGTTGAGGCGGCATGGCTTCACGGATCGGTATCATCATATCAGAGATTGTGTGTAGTGGAGAATCATGTTACTTTCATACATTCCTACGGAGGATCAGGATGCTGATATCTTGACGAAGGCGCTCACCAGGAGCAAATTCGAATATCTCAGGGGTAGGATAGGGGTTGTAGATAATCCTTATCTTGTTGAGAGGGAGTGTTGAGATTGCAACAAGATGAGGAGCTTAGTGGAAAGAAGTCGCCTTCACTAAGTGGGTCCGCAGGCTATTTTTGGTGCAAAGTCTATTTTTAGACATATGGATCATGTTCTATGAGTTGCAGGATGCTATTTGTGGATGGTTGGTCAAGTCGGAAGAAATAGATGGACTTCTATTTTTAGACATATTGGGCGGAATCTATTTTTAGATTGCCAGTCTAAAAATAGATATGTCGAATATTATTAGCTCTTAATAATATTTGGACTCTAAACATTATCTTATCCTCTTGGAGCTCTTCAGATTGATTCTTGGATGTGGCAAATGCAGCTGACAGAAGGAATTAAGCTATTCCTAGGGTTTAGTGGAGCTATTGCATGGTTGACTTCAGTTAGAACTCATGTGACAGAGTTTGGTGGAGTTGATGAGACAATTAATGGAGTTGTGTTTAGTTTAACTTAGTTGAGCTAGTTGTATCTAGTCTAACTGATTGATACAATTAGTGAGAGTGGTGTGAATTAATTATTAATTAATTCACTAATTATTAACTCATAAATCAACTAAAGAATAAATCAATTAACTGCAGTGCATGGACAGTTTCAGTGGAGACCAGTGAAGAGGTAGGTGAAAGAGCAGTGTGACTATCAGTTGTGACTATACTGGTGCATGATATTTGCACACACATTGATGGAGAAGCCAATGAGGATTGCGCAGTACATACTGGTGGGATTTGAACCTTGATCTCATGATTATCCATATTGGATTGCGCAGTAGAGGCTGGCTAACAGGTGGAGCATATTGGAGCAAGTGTTTTGTATGATCTGAGCTTGTGTAGTGTGTAACAATTGGAGATAGTGCTGAGAGCTTGTGAGGATTTTGTACTATGATTGTTACATGATATCTATCATTATAATATACAGATAGTTGGGGGTTTTCAGCTTTAAGCTTTCCCATAAATACTGTGTTTATATGTGTGATTGTTTATGGTTTTAATGTGCGCATGCGATTGTTTATAATTCCGCAAATTGATGATCAATAGTAGAAGAGGTTATGTATTATGCATGAAGCTCAAATAGTGTGTGATCAGGATAATCTCGGTGAATAATTTAACAGTTTTTCAAATTTCTACAGGCAGTAGATTCAGAGGATGGAAAACTCTGGAAGGAGGCCATGGTTGATGAAATGGCATCCTTGCATAAAAATGAGGCATGGGATCTAGTAGAGTTGCCGGTTGGAAGGAAGCCCACCAGGAGAAAATGGGTGTTTAAGAAGAAGATGAATGTAGAGGGCAAGGTGGAGAAATACAAAGCTCGGTTGGTAGAAAAAGGTTATTCCTAGGTGCCAGGAATTGATTTTGGTGATATTTTCTCTCTTGTTGCCAAATTTACTTCTATTAGATTACTTTTATTTGTTGCTGCTGCATTTGATTTTGAGGTAGAACAGATGGATGTGAAGACATCATTTCTTCATGGGGATCTGGAAGAGGAGATCTACATGAAACAACTTGAAGGATTTATGGTGAAGGGGAAGAAAGAGCTGGTATGCAGGTTAAAGAAGTCTCTATATGGGTTAAAACAATCACCAAAGATGTGGTATCAGAAATTTGATACTTATATACGGGGACTTGGCTTCACCAGAAGCAAGGAGGATCACTGTGTTTATTTTAAATTAATTGGTGACCCTGTTATTTATTTGGTCTTGTATGTGGATGATATGTTGTTGATTGGAAATGACAAAGAAATTATCCAAGATTTGAAGACCCAATCGTTCTCCAAATTCGACATGAAGGCTTCGTGCCGCAAACTATATTTTGGGCATGGAAATTAAGAGAGATCTACAAGAGGGGAAATGTTAAACCAGAGGAAGTATGTTGAGAATATATTGCAGAGGTTCAATATTCAGGATAGTAAACCGATGAATGTTCCTATTCATGTAGGTGTAAAGCTATCTATTGAACAGTCTCCTAAGACATAAGAAGAAGAGGAGGATATGTACCGTGTTCCATATGCAAGTGTAGTGGGTAGCTTGATGTATGCAATGGTCTGTACTAGACCAGACATTTCACATGCAGTGGGAGTATTGAGTAGGTTTATGTCAAACCCAGGGAAGGAGCATTGGATAACAGTGAAGTGGGTTTTCAGATATTTACGTGGCACTAGTGATTATGGCTTGTGCTATCAGGGAAGACCAGGATTGGAAAGAGTGTTGGACATTCATGGTTTTGTTGATGCAGACTGGGCTAGAGATCTGGACCAAAGAAGATCTACAAGTGGGTATGTGTTTATCCTATTTGGAGGTGCAGTTAGTTGGATGAGTAAAAGACAGTTTGTAGTGGCTCTTTCAACTACAGAGGCTGAATACATAGCAGCCACTCATGCAAGCAAGGAAGAAGTTTGGTTGCAGAGATTGTGTTCAAGTATGGGGTTGGTGCAGCAAGCTATAAGGATAGATTGCGATAGCCAAAGTGCAATTTTCTTGGCTAAGAACCCTGCTTATCATTCAAAGAAAAAGCACATTGATGTTCAATATCACTTTGCGAGAGATATGGTTGAGGCTAAAAGGGTGTTGTTGGTAAAAGTGGACACTTTGAAGAATGTTGCAGATGCATTGATGAAGTCTGTAAGCACTCAGAAGTTCTGTTGGTGTAGAGAAACAATGGGTGTTGCAGAATTGGGATAATGACTAAGCTCTCTTGTGGCCCCCTTTGGAAAGAAAACAACAAGTGGGAGAATGTTGGGTATGTGTTATATTCTTTCCATGACTAGTCACGCGCGGGGGGGCGGTAGCCCCCCCTACTGGGGTCTGGGGCAATGCCCCGAAATTTTTTTTTTGGTCCTTATTTTCTGGTGGGCAGACCCGCCCATGATTTTGTGCATGGGTTTGCACATGGTTTTGGGGTATGATGGTTTTCGGCCCCTAGTATTTAGTAGATCCGGTCAAGGGAACTACGGTTATGTTCTAATCCAGGGTTAATAAATTGGGGTTTATGTATGATTCGACATGTATATATATGTTTTGTAACACTAAAAGGAATATAATGAAAAATCAAGCTGGTCGTCCCGATTTGGGATCTAGGGGAAAATTTCTGTGTTTATTTGTTTTATGTTTTACGCTCTCACTATTATTTATTTTCTGTTTTAAGATTCGTTTGTAGATAATTTTTGTACAGGGTTAAAACCTACATTTATGATAATAGGATATAACCTGCGAACCACGACCACCCCACCCCCCTTGAAGTCTCACGTGTTGTTGAGTTTGGGAACTGATAGTAGAATAATGCTAAAAGTACCAATAGGAATACCAGGGGGAGAGGAGCATAATTTGGGTTTGACCAGCAAGTTACAAAGAAGGGAACTTAGAAGTAGGTTTGTAGATAGAGGGAGAGAAAAAAGAGTGCCAAGAGGTATAAAAAGGATTTCCACATAAGACTTCACAAAATTTAATACATGCCACACTTCACGAAACCGAATTTCAATGACAACATACCACCTTGCAAAGTACAAGCCAACGATTAATCTTTCTTATGAAAAATGAATAGAGAAAGTAGTTGCAGAAAATACCACTAGAAATGTCAATTTCCTAGGCCTATGAATCACACAGTAGTAATGACTAAACATGACATTTATACAACATGAAGAAGAGGCAATGTCCCATCTATGCCACCAACCAACAAAGGTCCAACTGTCTCCAGAATCCCATACTACACTCACTTTGTAGGTGTTCAACCACTGGAGAAGCAATTCCATGAATGCTTCATTTATAGAGCATCACCTCCGTGACGTAGTGGCTTGTAGCGGATTAGTCTAGGACTAGGTAAGTTGGAGGAAGAGTCTCAGTAAAAGCAAGAAAATTGTCTCTTAACAAAGCCTCAACGTAAAAAGGTTTCATATGCAATCCCTCTTGCACTGCCGGGGGAATACCTCACAACAATTATCACACTACCATGGTTGTTTGCTAGCAAAAGATAGGTCAAGAATAGGATTCTTCATATTCATAAACGTCATCAACTTAACTCACACGAGTTTTCATGCAGGGGTAGGCCACACCACCTCCCTCTTAAATTACGCATGAGGTGTTGGGGAAGTGAGCTCGCCCCCAACACCCTACCTGCCCGCACCCTCCACCCCAAAATGGGGAATGTCCAATTAAATTTCCAATTCATCAAATTGGAGAATAAATTACGACTAGTTCAAAGGTTGAATTTGGGGGTTTATCACTTTCTTACATATTTAATTATCATAAATATACAATTTTAAAATTCATATGTCCATGTCCAGTTAGTTTTTAAAATCATCAAACTCCCAAATAAGTTGAAATTTGATCCCATATATATAATATATTTATGATTCCATAGTAAGTAATAATACACAATTTCAAATTGGAGTTTGTAACAAAAATTAGAAATCTAATTTCAATTCTCACGTGTTAAGACTTTGATATAAATAAAATTATACTATTTTAAAATTTAGAATGTTGATTTACAATGGTAAGTGTAAAGGAGGTTATTGCTAGGTATCACATTAGGGACATAACACATTCACAATGGGTCTTTGGGCATGGTGCACGTTATAAAAAATTCATCTTCATTCTGGGTTTCATAATGCTCATAGTGCAATCATACAAGTTGAAATGTGAGAAAAAAGAGAAGACGGATGCCTACATATTACGAATCTTAGTTCCCACCTTTGAAAGTCATAGACTACATCCATAGTGAGTCCTCAGACATGTGGGAAAAATATCATCTTCATTGCATTTCTTATCCTGTTGGATAAAAACTAAATGGTGATAAAAAAAGAGAGATTCAAGAATGGTTCTAACACCTATATGGAGACACCCAAATTCATTTTCAAACTAAAATAGGTAAGACTCATGTGGACATATGGTATAAATTTATAATTGTAGTTGATGTTTTTATAAGCATTGTAACACCTCCAAGATGACCCCTTATATGTTTTTTCATATATTTTATTAGATCTAATTTCCAATGTGTATATATTTGTTCTGGGGCTTGCATGCCTATGTTTATATGTTTTGGGGCTAGAGTGTTTGTGTGATAAGGTCAAACAGTGTAAATGTTGAAAATCCAACGAGCTTAGCAATGTAATATGAAATCACACTCGTGTTAATAAAGTATGTGTCACTATTACAATCCAAGGTAAACACCAGAGATGAGGATCTAGATTCCAACAAGAGATAAATGTGAGGAGGTAAACCATGACATGGTTCATGAGCTATGAATATAATATTATATTCTAAAATCTACTTTATGGAATATAGCCCAAAGTCATAAAGGGCATGGTAAAAACCTAAGTCTTAATTGATATTATATCCTAAGTCCAAAAGAGACTTTATGGATAGCCTAATTGATTTCCCAAGTGGCGGGGGTAAGTACCTTGGGCGAAACTTGAAAAAAAGACAATATGTATGCATAAGTTTTGTTTTCCATGGTAAGGGATACTTTTCTATACCATTTGACCATAATTCTTCCTTGGTTCATTCAAATGATTAGAGAAGTGTGAGTTTGGACAACAACTTAGCCATATGACCTGGTAAACCATTGTGAATCCTAAGTATGAGTATGTTTACAATTCTAATCAAGTTGCCTTGGATGAGGCTAAAGACCCTAAGAGGGAATTGGTTGGGTAAGATTACCCAATGTGAGGTTAAGGGGTGCTTGGAGACTCCTGAGGGAAACTAGAACTCCTAGAGCCATAGTAATCTAAGACTTCCTAGCTAGCTTCTGTTGGAAGCCCTAGAAGGGTAGTTGCACAACTTATGGGATTGCAAAGGAAGAGAGAGGGTGAACTACCTTAGGTTGTGCAAACTAGGGGATGAGACATTATAGGGTGTGGTGTTGTTAGAGTTGATGTCATAGCATAGTATTTATTGGTATTAACTATATGACCATAATTGGATTTACCTAAACATTTTCCTTGGTGGATTCATAACTCCAAGTCGAGGGTGATTCACTGTAGACAGATTTAGAGCAATGAGGCCTATGGCCAAATAGAATGTCTAAGGTCTATAGCCAATCAATGGACAATTGCAAAAGATAAGTGTTATTGTATTTCATGTGTTGTTCATTTGGTATAATTACTTGTGTTAATTATTGTTGGTGGATTAATGAATATAATGTCCCAAATTACCAACTCAAGGCACATTAATTCTCTATACACCATAAAATTAAAATTAATTCTTTGATGCCACCCTATAATACCCCCAAATACTCACCTAAAGCACATTATTTCCATGTACACTTTAAATCTGAAATTGTTGTTCTAATAACACTCTATAATGTACTCAACCAACTCCATGATAGCCCACACTATCATAAACCGATTTTGAACATCTGACTTTTAAATTCTTTAAGTAATATAGTAACATAGTTCATAATTTCCATAAAATTATGAATTTGATACCATTTCATGATTATACCCTGCATATGCACCAAAATGCACGCCTAACAAAATACATTACCATGCATAATTAAAGAAAATTTATCAGATATAATGCAACATATTCATAATAATAACAACAACCATTACGAATAAAAATTATGGATAATTAGACACATCGACCATACACAAGAGTGAAAAAATTATCTTCCATAAAAATCAGAATTTGATATATCCCATCCTTAGGCTCTTCTATTCTAGATCTCTTAACAACAAACCACCCAGAGCTAGGGCTATGACACCACAAGGGAAAACTATAGCTCTTTTGTCAACCCAAAAACCAAATAATGCTCAGGTTGGTCACTCAACACACCATCCTAATTATCAGTTCTATTTCCCCCCTCAACCCATCACAATCCATTATGTTGACTCCCTCTGGCAAGGCTTTAATGTAGGCTATCTAGAAAAAAATCTATGCTAGGACACCAGGGATGCTTCTTTGACAATGTTACATTATGTAACGCCCCCTACCATGTTTACCCACTTTTACAGGCTCTCCAGGGTAAACATGAGATGATTGTCACTAGGAAATGACCCGACCTCCAAGTTACAATTATGGAAGTGGAGTTGACTGATCGAGATTTATGCAGGAACACAATAAAATACATAAATAAACATAAACACAAAGATTCATCAAGAATACACTTCATTACATTAATATGAAATACTGGAAAATGCTTACAGAAAAAATAACAAATAAAATAGCTCGAGCGATGGTAGCTTATCTCTAAGAAGAGATGTGGCGGCTACATGCCTCTGAACTGTGTTACAATGAGGCTCAAGGGCCTTTTTATTATTGAACAATAAGAGAAACCCTAAAAAATAAAAACCTTAACCCAAGGAGATGTGACACCAAGAGTTTATGGGCCTTGTTGGGGTTAGTTGGGCAGCCAACTTCCCGAGGTTGTAACTTGGCCATATTATTTATGTTTGGTGCATATGATATCTCATTGGAAATATCTCTCCAATGACTACAGCTGCTTACGCGAGGAATCATGCCTAAAAAGTGTCGTTTGGTGCCTCAAAACGACTTTGGAAGTTCATGACCCAAAAAACCCGCTAAAAATAATAAATAATAAAATCGATGAAACTGATTAGGTGGAATAGGAGGGTGGCCATCAATATCCACCTAGATCATTGAAAAACTGACAACAAAATAGCATCCCTCAGAGACCACAGACCACTCATGAGGCTGGAAATCATCCCAAGTGATCAATCCCTGAGCTGGAACATTTTTCACTTACCTAGCTCCATAATTTCATCCTTGACACTTCATGCATGTGGTTATGAGGCCATAACCACACTCATAATCCTGCATCCATGCAGTTATAACCTAAAATCCCCAGTTCACTACTAGTGGTTTCGAGATCTGAGCCATTTTTTCAGGATAGCCTCCAGTCCACTATCCAAAACTACTTGTAACTTTCTAGAATCATAAGTAAGATGATAACAAAGCCAACCATTCAAAAGTCAAGCAAGAACTTGACCTAGACATTCCTAATCCATGATAGACATATCGTCAAACATATGGTAAACATATAAGCTACAGGTCATGAATGCATATCTAATCAAAAAATTTTGTACTTCATCCTAGAATCCCCGAGAAGGATCTATTCCCTCTCAAGATAGTTGCAACAACACTTGTTAGCCCATGCATTCATCAACCATTCAATATCTTATAACTTATAGAATCGTCAAAATTAGCCATAGCTAGAGCACACCATAGAATCATGCATATACCTAGAAAATAACGAGAATAAATATCATGACAAATATTCCATAAAATAATAATAATAATGAGTAGATGTGCTCATTGATCACATTAGGAGAATAAATATTATATTAACATATGAAAAATCCAACCAAATCAGGGAATTCCACATATCACCCGACCATAGATTGGGCTGAACCAAATCTTTCTTTTAGCCAATTACCCCACGCTATATTCCAAGCATGAGTGTGGGATCATAAGGGTCACACCAAAATAAAACCAACCAGGGATTCCATAGGCCAAACCACCTCAACCCTCCACCACAGTGATTTCACCTAATCGATCCATAAATCACTAACAACAACCAAATTAGTCTCTACCCAAGTTTTCCAGGGCTATAGGAACTAGTAACTCAACCCACAACTAATTAGGGGCTCCAAAGCGTTTTTTCCAACCTTCAGCGCTAGGGACTAATAATTCAACCCATAAGGCTCTAGAGCATTTATCCCAACATGCAGGCTCCAAGAACTAGTATCTCAACCCTAGTTGTTTCAGGGCTCCATATAATTTGTTCCAACCCACAACATTAGGGAACCTGAGAACCAATAAAAAAACAAGTGGGAAACCCACAACACCATGGCTATCTAGGAAATGGAAATGCAAGGTTGAAACCATTTGTTGGGCTCTATTAATCATGGTTAAATGACTAAAACAATACACATAAATTATCAATCCAGGGATGTCTTTTACTTCAATGAAAGTCGCACTGTCTGTGCCGATACATCAAACCAGAAGCAAATCCAAATAAAGGAAATCGTTGCTGAATTAAATGCTGGAAGGAATCAATCATGCAGAAATAAAATGATCTACAGGATTGTGATCACACCTCAATTAATCTGTCCTAGCATGCCACACAATAATTACCCAGCTGGTATCTCTAATCCCACATGTGTAACAACATATAAAATATTGGAATTGAAGCAGATCTATTCACAGCTAAAACAACAACAACAACACTTCCACTGATGCATAAAGCAAATAAGATATATATATATATATATATATATATAGATATATATATACCTTAACTGCTACAATCCCTGCTAAAGAGGAGGGCCCTTCCTCCCTAGCAGGGCGCAGGAAGAGAAAGAACTTAACAAAAACTAAATAAGATGATGCATGTAACAACAACAACATGATAACTTGTATTAATGTGACCAAAATTTCAGAGTCTAAGTAATAATGTTCTCCACTAACCTTTCGACCTCAAGGGTCGAGAATTATATAGTTTTTACATCTTCAGAAAAATGAGGGATGGATCAGTCATTTGAATCTTACGATTCTCATGCTAATCAAAATAGAAGACATATAGTTACAACCACTTCTTAATAAAAAGTCTGACTGGAATAATATAGATTACAATCAAAATTGCCTAAAGGTTGTTATCCTAAAATACAATACGTAATAACTTATACAACTATTGTGGAAAATCAAAATTGTAGCATAACAACTAGAGGATAGGTCGGCATCAGAAGTTGACGACATCTAGTCAGCGGTACAGCTGTAACAATAGTTCATCAGTGGGTTTGTAACAACATCATGGTGTAACAATGCCGTGGTGTAACAACTCACTGTAACATCACACCTTTAACTGCTCATTTACGCTTCATGCTATAGATCTTTTGTGCTACAAATAACACCTGGAAGGACAACAAAATACTAGAGAACTTCTCCAAACATTAATCCTCAGTTAGTCATAAAAAAAAAATGATACATCATAATAATCGATGAAATGGCAAGGTAATGAAAATAAGGTGAAACAACACAAATTAAGATAGAAAGGTAGGAAAAATAGGCAAAGATAGTCCTAATGGTTGTAGTCATGAGATAAAATGGGGGAAACAAATGTAGGAAATAAGTACAAAACTATCACCCAACATCTCCCCCCAGCTGAAGCACTTGCATGTACTCATGCAAAATCTCATCTCTCATGAGAATACCTCTGGTGCAGGTCAGTGAGATCATAAGCATCAATTGTATCTTCATATGCAATTCTGTACCCTTGACTAGCCATCAGCTGTCATACCCAAGACTCTAATTCATACTTGTTCAACTCATAATTACTCTGGTAATCCTGAATTGGCAGCCAGATCAAAGGGAAATTGAACCTTAACCGAAGCCAGGAAGCGCCAAGGGTTTGTATTATCTGTGCATATGTTGGTACATGTGTAACAACTACCACAAAATTCTGAAATGAAAATGGGTCCCCCTTAAGTAGATCAACAATGATGGCCTCTGTGAGTTTCAAGCACCCAGTAAAGGCTCGACTCTTCATTACTGAGAAATAATTAAGGCAGAAGTTCACAATCCTTCTTCTGTAAGTGCAATAGGTTCCCTTATCCCAAGAGTGCTCAGAATTCTTCTGAATTCCCGCCTTAACTCGGCGGCCCGTCCCGGTTTTTCCTGAATCCATAATGCTGTCTTTTCTTCATTGGAATTCATAGATTTGGTGGACAAATGCCACTCAATCTGATTCTTCATGAATGCCATAAAAGCTCGCAATTTCATATCCCACATATAAGAGAATATCGTCACCAAAATTTGCATACTGACGTGCTTGCAAATGATATTGTGCAAGAATAACTCACACAACAGGATTTGTTCGTCAAAATCGGAAGCACGAAAGACATCTAAGAATGTGCGAGTGGAAGAACACAGATGGGGCCTGTTCTCCATGATGAATTTTATCTGAAACAAGAAATAACATTCCCATAGAAAAATGGGATAGGATGGGGAAGGTCACCTACACCCCAACAAATTGAGGGCAAGGTCATGGAGTTTTTGCTTATCCATGGTAAGATCCTGAACCTGCTCCTGTAACAGCATCAGTTGTTCCTCCTGCTTCTTCACAAATTCCTTCCTCTTATATTTCTCCCACCCTTTCTTCAACTCTTCTTTCATCCAATTTTCCTGTAGAGAACTTATCTCCTTCTGATGTTCTTTCAATGAAATCATCCCCTCCTGAAGGGAGATTGCTTCTTGTTTCCACTTCTACAATTCAGAAATTAACAAGATTTTCTCAGAACTCCATCCCGTGACGAGACCCATCATTCTTTTGAATTCAATATCAACATCAATAATGGGTGTGACAACCTTTATTGATTGGGTCTACTCCACCTCTGATGCTGGTTCTTGTGTAACAACAACTTCATCAATGGGTTCTTGTGTATCATCCCCTTCATTTCCGCCTAGAGTAGCCTCTGTGTCCATTGCTGTTTCTTCTGTAATAGTAGTGGCCTCCACATGTTCTTGTGTATCGGCCCCTAGGTAAATTAATACAAGAGGCTCTGCTTTAACTGCTGGTTCTTGTGTAACAACAGTATCCTTAGCAGGTTCTTGTGTAACAGGCTCCTGAAGTTCTCTTTCTGTTTCCATTAGGCTGGTGTTTTCCCCACAGACCTTATACCCTTCCGCTGTTAGTTCTTGAAAACATGTCGTGCATACAGGTACCAAGATTTCCTTCCCCTCAGACAATCTTTGTTTCAACTGTTCATTTTCCTCTCTTAGATTTTCAAGTTCTAAAAGTAGGACATGAGTTTCGTCCTTACATGATGAGGAGGGTTCTATTTCTTCTTCTAATACTTCTGATTCTTTTTGCTTTTCGGCTATGGGTGAAGGTTCTGTGGGCAAGTTAATTTTCACCCTTCGTTTTGGCCGTCTATCCCCAATTGGTTTGTCAATGGGTTCTTTCCCAATTCTAACCTTGGCAGGGCGAGTATGGGTCTCAGCTTCTACCTGACTTCCTTCCGAAGTCACAGCCTATTTTCTCCGGCTTGTCCTAGGCCTTTTTCGCTTGAATTCTTCTCAGTTCCTTCCCTGATAGCTTAGGGCATCCAACATGATCAATTTTATGAATCCATGATTAGTTACACATGCTTCCGGATGTGCCGTTGTCTTCACTGCTGCCGCCATATGCTTAATGTTTCCCAATAAGTAGAATAGAAGGTTAATATTATGCTGGTGCCAAAGGTGATTGAGTAGAGGGAAGTGATAATTAAATTTTTTTTTGGATATTCCCTCACAAGTAATTTATTTGATTAAACCCAAGGCAAAATTTTCCCATGGCTGAGGGAGTGATAACCTGTCAATTCCTCTTCCTTTCTTTTTCAAATTTTCTTCTCCTTCTAGGAAGTCTTCCTTCAAAGAGGTGTCATTGATTTTCCTGTTGAACCACCTCTGTCCCTCTACTGGCAATGTGGTTACTTGGGTGATTGCTTCTTATTTCACCTCAATTTGGAGGCCCGTGACTCAGGTCTGGTGGTTATTCAAATTATAAGCAAATTCGATTGCAACCGCCTCATCCGAGCCTTCCAATTTCTAAAAATATTCAATCCATCCAGTGTCTCTGAATACTTGGTAGGATTCTGGAAAGTTCTACAAGGCATCCATGGAATCTGGCTCGTGTCTCACTGCTGCTCCACCCATATTGCTATTGTTATGAATTCACTTTTTATTTCTCAACCCAATGCAATGTTGCTGCACTGCTTATTTCCTCTCAGCTCCTTACTCTTCTTATCCCGGATGAAGAATTTCAGACGAGTATACAAGGCTTCAGTCGAGGAGGGCGATGGGAGGTGACAGGATTTATAGATTACCAAATCATACATCACACAACTCTTCATAAATGTCCTGTTATGGAAAGGAATGGGTTCTGAGTACAAACACTTTTTCCGGCTGGATTTAGTCATCATTGGGTATTGTGATATTAATTAGATGCATGCAAGGTTGATAACGGTTTTTGACTATGGATTTTTTCAATGATTACAAGATATATCCCCCCCTGCTTTAATGGTGATGGCCGCCCACCGCCGTCTCGAGAATATCATTACTTTGCCATTAATCACCAGACTATTAAATGATGATGTTACCTTTGAATGACATACCTGAAGTGACATGGAGGAGGATTTTGAATTGGCGGCGTACTGCTTGCAGTGATCATGGTAGTCATGCTTGGTTGGCAAAATTATTGCTGCATGCGATGAAAATGAGAAACAATGTTTGTGGCTGTCGGCTGTTACATGTGTAACAACCAAGACAACCTTCAAATTATTCTTTAGAAAAAATGATGATTAGGAGAAACAGGTACAAAAAGAAAAAAAAAATGAATAAGATCATCTTGTAAAATGTATCAGGAAGGAAGGATGATGTTTTAGGAAGGGAAAAAAAATGGTTGTAACAACTGTCACAGGAATGGTTTTCAACTGTTACAAATTTTCTGACTGCACCCCGGAAAGAGATTTCCACAATCAGAATTTTATTATAATTTTATTATTTTTATTATTATTTATTGTTATTTTTATTTTAAACATGTGTAACAACTGCCAAAAAGGTGGTTTTTAGCTGCTGCACTTATTGGAATTTTAAATTTCAGGCTGCACAGGGGAATGTTCCCCTGCTGCTGTAACATGAAGATCAGAGTCTGCGACATTGTTAACAAATGATTCCTTTGAAAGTGGGTTGATGATATAACCTTAGACGGTGCCCATTAACTGGTAACGATGTATTAGCACTGTCGATGGTGACCTATTGTACAGTCCCATTTTCAAAGACCGTGTTTACTTCGTAAGGACCTAGCCATCTGGTGCAGATCTTGCCTTTGAAATCCTTGAACCTTGAATCATACAAGAGAGCCCAATATCCTTTCTAGAAATTCTTATTCTTAATAAACCCATCATGCCATCTAGCTCTCTATTGTTGAATGATCTTTGTCTGCTGAATGTCAACCAACCATTTTTATTCCAACTCATTGAGCTAGTTTAATATTTGTTATTATGCTGTGCTTAAGTCCAAATTGACCTGCAATGCTATTTTTAATGTATTTATCTCGAACTCTATGGGGAATAAAGGATTCTTACCATACACCAATTCATATGGTGAGAAGCATGTAGTATTCCTCATGTTGTTTTGTAAGCCCACAATACCTTTGGAAGTTTCTCGGCCCAATTTCTTCAGTGGCTGGCTACTGTCTTTGTTAAGATTCCCTCAATGAATTTATTGGTGCTTTCTACTTGACCATTTTATTTTGGGTGAAAAGGTGAAGTGATCCTGTGATGAATTCCATACTTCTCAACCAGCTTCTTGATCAAATGAGATGTGAATTGAGGCCCTCCATCTGTCACTATCTCCTTGGGTATCATGGAGCGAACAAAGATATCTTCGAACAAGAATTCTGAAACAACCTGCTCTGTAGCTCTAATTAGTGCCTTTGCTTCGACCCACTTTGTGATATAGTCGGTGCAGACCAATATGTATGATTTTTTTTGTGATGAAGGATTAATTGGCCCTACAAAGTCCAGGGCCCATTTCTCAAATGATTTTATCGCTATCTGAGGCTGTAATGACATCTCATCTAATTTCATAGGCTGGACCATCCTTTGGTAGCTATCACATCCCTTCACAAACTTCTTGGCATCTTGGAATATAGTTGGCTAGTAGTACCATGTTGAGAGTACTCTATATCCCGTCCTTTTTTCAGCAAAGTTCCCTCCACATGGTTCCTCATGACAAGCTTTCAAGATCTCAAATACCTCATCTTCTTTAACACATCACCTAATCTGAAAGTCTGGCTTGATGTGATAGATATTTCCCTCTATCCAGGAGTAGGTAGCGCTCTATTGTATAATATTCCTCTTTTCTTTGGAAGATAAATGGTGTGGAAATTTTTCTGCAACAAGATAATTGGCTATATTTTCATATTATGGTGAGTGAGTAGAGATGGCAAAAGATATTCATCTGGAAAATAATCCTTAGTGGGAGTGTAGTCATCACTTATAGTTAATCTAGAAAGAAAATTAGAAACCACATTATCTTTTCTGGGTTTATCTAAAATAGTGATATCAAATTTCTATAACAGCAATAACCATCGTGTAACTCTACGATTATTAAGAGGTTTATTCATTAAAAATCGAATTGCAGCATGGTCAGTGTGTATAAATACTTGATACCCGGTGATGTAGTGCTGAAATTTGTTGATAGCATGCATTATTGCTAGGAAATCCTTCTCACTCACTGCGTAGTTGAGTTCTGCTGGAGTTAAATTCTTGCTGATGTAATAAATGGCATAAAGTTTCTTTTCCTCTAGCTACCCCAAAATAGCAACCACAACTATGTCAGATGCATCCCCAACGATATGGAATGGAAATCTTCAGTTTGGTTCTCGTAAAAAAGTGTTGCTGTTACAAAGTTCTTTAACTTTAGAAAGGATTGCTCACACTTTCCTGTCCACACAACTTATGCATCTTTCATAAGCAAAGAAAACATAAAAGATGCAATCTTTGAAAAAATTTCTATAAATCTCCTGTAGTACCCTGCATGTCCCAAAAAACTATGTACCTCTTTTGGAGTCTTAAGAGCTGGGATTTTCGATATTACCTCAATTTTTGTAGGATGTACCTTGATTCCATCTGCTGAAATGAAATGTCCCAACACAATTCCCTCGGTCATCATCATGTGGCATTTCTCCATGCTCAGAGCAACATTAGTTTGTTCACAACGTTTCAACACCTTCTCCAAATTAACTAATGTTGTCTCAAATACATCCCCGTAGGGTGTAAAATCATCCATAAATATTTCAAGACAATGATTCAAGAGATCATAAAAATACCCAATATTTCCCTCTAAATATTTACTAGTGCATTACAGAGGCCAAAAGGAAGGAATCTGTATGCAAAAGTACCCCACAAGCAAGTGAAGGTTGTCTTATCTTGGTCTTTTGGGGAAATTTGTATTTGATTGTAGCCACTAAACCCATCCAGATTTTTTTTTTTTTTCCCAGAGAGATTATCCAGGACCTGATCAATGAATGGCAAAGGGAAATGGTCCTTTGAGTGGCCTTGTTAAGCTCTCTATGGTCTACAAAGACTCTCCACTTGTCGTTCTTTTTTCGTAACTATGACAAGCGGAGACACCCACTGGTTGTTAGAAATGGGGTAGATGAAATTAGCATTAAGGGGTTTATGTAATTCTTCTTTCACTGTCTCCTTAAGTGCGAGGTTCATTCGGCGTTGCGGTTGTCTAACTGGTTTGTAGTACTTCTTAAGGTAAATGCAGTGAGTGCATAGGCCAAGGTGGATTCATTTCATATAAGTATAGTTCCATGCGAATGCCTTTTTATAGTTTTGTAATAGCTGTATCAACAATGTGTTTTTTTCAACAGTCAAGTTAGGATTAATGTTTAAATATTCCCAGGTTCAATTTCAACGGGACTGCTGGTAGTATGTGGATTAGTTTTAAAATGTTCAATGATTACATCGTCTACCTCATCATCTTCTCCCAGATCTCTAATGGAGGAAACATAGAGTGAATCTGAGATCATCCTCTATTTCATCCTTAAAGTATTGTGCTTTTCCAAGCGTGAGGAGAGGTAGGGAAAGATCAGAGTCAGGTTCAAATTCGTCTCACCAGGGACTACTCAAATCCATATGAGGTTTTTCTGGGGGGTAAAGGTTCAAGTTCTGAGTGGCCTGCCCATCTGAGATCACCATAGATCCAGACCTACACCTGATATATGCGTCTGCAGTGGCTAACCACAGTCTTCCCAAGATTAAAGGATGACCCTCCTAGGTTGTATTTGGTTTTTAAAATGAGAAAATCAGCTGGATAATTCCAAGAAGCCACAGTGATAAACATATCTTCTATCATTCCCTCACGCTTGACACGGGACCCATTTGCTAATTCAAGCACTGTGGATGTAGGTATGAGTCCATGAAGTCCTAGGGAGATAAAAAGGTCTTTGGTCATGACATTAATGGCTGCCCAAAGTGTTGATTATGGGTTGGTCATCAATATGGACAGTCACTGTAGGATTCCCTGGGTCATTATATTTAGTCAACAAAGGCTGATCAATCATAAGATCAGACAATTTCCCCATAACATGGATAGTAGTAGGGTATTTCAGTTTTCTTCCATGCTTTTTGACACAGATCCCTCACTTTTTTAGCATAGATAGGTACTTCCTTAAGAGCCTGTAATAGCGGAATCCACACATACAATTTTTTCAATTCTTTGAGGAACTCGGATTCAGATTGTGAAGCTGGCCCAATTTCAATTAATCATTGAGGGTATGGAAGATCCTGAATCTTAATAGCCGAGTTAGCTGTCATAGATGCACCATCTTGATCGAGTTGGAAAATGTAGAAAAAACAAACCTTCCCGAGCTGGATGCTACAGGTGTAATAGCAAGTGCTGTATCAGTTGTTACATGTGTAACAGCTGTTTTAGAATTGACTATATCCTTCCTAGGTGAATCACATTCTTCTTCGGTAATAATGGGAGTATGTTCAGGTCTGATTATTTTTCTCGATCGAAGATTAACCTTGTTGAGCCCAATGGGAGTAATAAGATAAGTTTGGAAGGTAACCAGAGTGCCTATGCTCTGGGCCACCTTATTATTCGGATTGGGGTTGGGTTGCATAGGTAATTGGAGTCGGACAGAACATGTAGGATTTTGAAGAGAAGGCAATTGTCACTACTGCTGCATTAGTACTGTAGGGGGTACTGGACCTTGGTCATTACCTCTCCAATTCTGGCTCCAAGGATGAGGTTTCGATGTAGGATATTGCATTGGTGGAGGGGAAGGCCACTGGTTCCATGGTGAAGGAAATTGTGTTGAGGAAGGAGTAGGATACTGCCATGGATATTGTTGACTATTATAAACATTATTCCAAGGATTAAAAGAGGATAAATCTAGAGGCATACCTATAGGTCGTGGCTGCCATGGCCTCTTTGATTTAATGAAATAGGAAGACTAGACATCCTCGCTTGAATCGTGAAGTACAACCTTCAGTCTGGGCAGTTTAGGACATTGATTCGTAGAATGTGCCAATTCACAGATGTTGCACAGGATGACAATACTTAGTCCACATTCTCTTTCACAAATTTTCTTTTTTCATCGGGGACAGAATATTGTTAAGGCTACTTCAACTTCAACTTGTGCTTTCTTAACTTGTACCGTAGAGATCTGGGTAGAGAGAGTGTTAAGGAGGTCGATTTTAAAATCCTCAAATAGATTTCTGATCTCTACTCTGGTTACTCCTCCACTTGTGGATTTCTGTATCCAGACTAAAGGGTCCCAAACTAAACTTCTCCCCTTGACCAATCCTCTTGAACTCCACAAACAGAGCTTCTTTATTTCTTCAAGCAGTTCTTGCGATATGTCTCTTTTTCCCAACAGGTTAAAATGCTCCAAACAATCATATCTTATACCTCTTAAGAATATTGGTTTCAGAATTTCTGGGGCTAATTTAATAAACTTAGACCTTTGTAAATTGTAATGGAATCACTCCATATAGTCTTCTAAGCTCTCCTCCTCCTTCTTTGCAATTATGAAGATCTCTTCCTTCAAATCCCTAGTTCGACAGTAATCCTGATACTTAAATAGAAAGGCCTCCCTCATGTCATTCCAGGTTCAAATCATGCCAGCACCCAGTCTCATGAACCATCTTAATGCTGCTCCTTTCAGAGTAGCAGGAAATAATTTCAGCTTCTAGGCATTTGAAGTGTAGTCATAAACTTTACATAGCACATCGAATTAGAACAAAAAAGTATCAGTATCTTCAAAAACCATCCCTTTAAAGGACGTTAGGGATGACAAACGAATGTTTTTCATAGGAGCCTCATCCCATGTCGCCACTATCAGGAATTCAAAAGTAACAGAGCTATCTGTATTTACATTCTCGTCCCCCATGGCTGATTATTTTTGATGGGATGAACTGACCTGGGAGTATGCAGGAGACTGATAAATAAAAGGATCAGGCTGTTCCAGGACAAAATATTTGACTACACTACCAACGTCCAAATGAGGATCAACTAAATGTTGTTCCTCAAGTCCCTGATGCTCCCCTCTAGTCTCCCCTTGTCCTTCAATTCTCAGATACTGATCAATGATTTTCCACTGCTGTTTTAGATCTGGAGTCTTGATATCAGGAGTGGATATGTTTTTTTAAGGGTGGTGAGGCCCAGACACGGAAGGCACTGATGCCTCAGGCTTCGATATAGTAGCTTCTTTCTATGGTCATGTCTTCCTATTATCTCTGTATGAAGTAGACTGTTCCTTTTCTGCTTTTGAGATCAGACCTCCAAAAAATGTCTTTCTTCCCAAGTTTTCACTCTTATTTTCCTTTCAACGACCCATATTTCCTATGGTTAGTAGAGTGGGGGGTGTTTGTGGATTTTTCTATCGTCCTACTGACACACATGGACCCTATGTGTATCAATTCATCCTACAAGTTCTTTAGTTTCTACAGCAGTGAGCCCGCCCTGGTACGTTAGAGCGATGCGCAGGTTCTTACTTCTTGTCTTACCACCCAACAACTGTATAGTTGAAGACACCCTAAGGAAAACACTTAAGAATTCACACCTCTAAGTGTCCCAGTGAGACATTGGTGAGCCCGCTTAGGTATGTTAGAGCGATGCGCAGGTTCTTACCTCTCGTCTTACCACCCGACAATTGTGTCGCTGGAGACACACTAGAAAAAACACAGAAATTTCACCTCTAAGTGCCCCAGTGTAGCAATGTTGAGCCCACCTAGGTATGTTAGAGCGATGTGCTGGTTCTTACCTCTCATCTTACCGCCCAGCAGTCGCAAACTGGGTACACTCTATCATCTAACAAACAATTCTGGTTGATTGGATCGTCACTACCATCCCCGGAAATGACGCCAAAATGTTGGGCTATATTAATCACGGTTAAATGACTACAGCAATACATATAAACTATCAATCCAGGGAAGACTTTTTTTCAATGACAATCGCACTGTCTGTGCCAATACATCAAACCAAAAGCAAATCCAAATAAAGGAAATCGTTGCTGAATTAAATGCTAGAAGGAATCACTCATGCAAAAATAAAATGATCTATAGGACTGTGATCACACCTCAATTAATCTGTCCTAGCACGCCACACAACAATTACCCAACTGGTATCTCTAATCCCACAAGTGTAACAACATATAAAATATTGGAATTGAAGCAGGTCTATTCACAGCTAAAACAAAAACAACAACACTTCCACTGATACATAAAGCAAATAAGATATATATATACAAATACCTTAACCGCTGCAATCCTTGCTAAAGAGGAGGGCCCTTCCTCCCTAGCAGGGTGCAGGAAGAGAAAGAACTTAACAGAAACTAAATTAGATGATGCGTGTAACAACAAAAAGAAGATAACTTGTATGAATGTGACCAAAATTATAGAGCCAAAGTAATATTTTTCTCCGCTAACCTTTCGACCTCAAGGGTCGAGAACTATATAATGGTTACATCTTCAGAAAAAGGAGGGATGGATCAGTCATGAGAATATTATGATTCTCATTCTGATCAAAATATGATACATATAGTTACAACCACTTCTTAATAAAAAGTCTGGCTGGAAGAATATAGATTACAATCAAAACTGCCTAAAGGCTGTTATCTTAAAATAAAATACGTAATAACTTATACAACTATCATGGAAAATCACAGTAGTGGCGTAATAGCTAGAGGACAGGTCGGCATCAAAAGTTGACGACATCAAGTCAATGGTACAACTGTAACAACAGTTCGTCAGCGGGTCTGTAACAACATCATGGTGTAACAACGCCGTGGTGTAAAAACTCACTATAACAACACACCTTTAATTGCTCCTATACGCCTCATGCTCTAGATATTTTGTGCTACAAATAGCACCTGGAAGGACAACAAAAGACTAGAGAACTTCTCCAAACATTCATCCTCAGTTAGTCATAAAAAAGACACGATACATCATAATAATCGATGAAATGGAAAGGTAATGAAAATAAGGTGAAACAACACAAGTTAAGATAGAAAGGTAGGAAAAAGAGGCAAAGATAGTCCCAATGGTTGTAGTCATGAGGTAAAATGGGGGAAATAAATGTAGGAAATAAGTACAAAACTCGTACCCAACACTATTATAAATATAGGAAAATATCCATGCTAATGACAACACACAACCAAGGAACCACATGCATATACCATGCATCCAAAAACCGACGTGCTAAACCACACACACACACACTATTACCTACAATAAAAAACTAATTTTTGTCCTTACTTTTTGTTGTCCAAGCTTCCTCTTGCACACCTTTGCTTTCCTTGTTGGCTTATCCAAGTGCTTGTTCCTTCTCCTTTGCTGATCTTGATGAAAATATGAGCAAAAGTTATCAACTAATTCTCGAGTGCCTTTTTATCATTGATTCCTCTATTTTCTTTATTTTCCTTCATTTTCCCTCTAATTTACCTTGCATGCAAATTTGTGTCTCTTCACCTTCCTCTTCTCCTATTTACCTTTATTTCTCATAATTAAATGCCAATTATTTCCTCTTTTCCTTTTCCAATTTCCATATCCATTAATAAACCACAAGTGATTCCCACTATAATGCTTTCCCACCATTTAACTTGGAATACATGTCCCATGACCTTGGCCTTATTTTATTTACGTGGAAAATCAACCTGAGGTTGTTAGAAACCCCTCCCCCTTGGGGGAACATCGTCCCTAGTGTTCTATGATGCTTACAACCAACAAATCATATTGCCTATGGAGCTTTAGAACACAACTCATTGCAGTATTTACAATATACCAAACTGCTGAAAACATAACAACATACCGCTTATGGAGATTTATAAACCGAGCTCGATGTGATATTTACAATGATATACACATACATACCAATGCACATTTTCTTCAACCAAAAAATAAAAATATTGTTTATGGAGCCTTATAATCACAAATCAACACTGTATTTAAAATAACACACACACACACACACACACACACACACACACACACACACATATGAAAATTTGCTTTAACCATCAAATAAAAGGATATGATGCATGCATCAGTGACAAGGGAATCCATAGGATCACACCTCCAACTTCAAAATAATAATAGGATTCACCTCCTTGCCAGGAAGTATAGAATCCACTGCTAGAATTAAGTTTGGATCCAATGTCCAATGCTACAATCCTTGCGCTACTTGTTATCTCAGTGAAACATTATCAACTCATTGTTCCAAGGCATAATCCTAATGCGGTTCTAATTCCATTTGGAAATGTTAGCGACCAAAACAAATTTATTCCCTAACCTCCCCTTATTTGATTCCTAGTCCCTCAGGCAATCCAGTCACCCCTTTCCATGCAGTGACACACATTCCAAGTTCTACTATCATCCCCTTCTCGAGAAATCCATCCCTTGGCAAGGTTTCCTTGCATCAGAAGGTCCAAAAACCGAGGCATATTCCTGCCTCAAAACCATCATATCGTTCATAGCATGCTCATGGAAATCAATGGACACTACTGGGTATCAATGTCCCACAATGGACCTGCTCCTGAAGTGCTTTACCAACATACTATTACATCTTCCCATTCCTTTTATTGCTGCTGCTAACATTCTGGCAGCCAATTCCATCCACCCAAACCTTGACATTTTCATGCTTTCCTATTCCAAGCTCATAATTTCCATTTGACTAAAAGAGTGTTGGGTGTGTGTTATATTCTTTCCAAACATCATGGGGTCTACGGTAGTGCCCCAAATTTTATTTTATTTTATGCAGACCCAATTATAATTGGGCAGACCCAAGGATGGGGGTGAACCAAAGATGGCAGGTAGACCTACCCGTGGTTTTGTGCATGGTTTTTTGGGCACAATGGTTTTTTATTTCCCATGGTATTTGTAGATCCGATCAAGGGAACTATGGTTATTGTCTAATCTAGGGTTAGTGGATTGGTTTTTATGAATGTTTTGACATGTATATATATGTATTGTAACAATGAAAGGAATATAATGAAAAATCAATCTGGTATTCCCAATTTTGGGATCTAGGGGGAAATATATGTGTATATTTGTTATATGTTCTCACCATTTTATATTTTTCTATTTTAATAATTTGTTTGCAGTTAATTTATGTAGAGGGTTAAAACCTTAAAAAGGAATTGAAATAAATTTGAATCATACCTCATATAGCTCATAAATTAGGCACACTCTCAATTTTGTTTACTTCTTGCCACGATAAGTCAAATTAGCTCTTTGATCAAATCATCATATCACATCCGGTTAGCTCAAAACTTAACCATCATAAATCATAATCATATACTATGTGCACAATTTAAAATTGAAATAAAATACTGATACTTATATTTTAAAATTTTCTTTACTTATGCCTTTTTTCTTTGTCCTTTTTGTACACACATCGGATTAGTTTTCAAACTCGACAAGCACCCAATGCCTTCTCTTCTCTTCTCTTTGATCACGTACACACATTGGATTGGTTTCCAAACCTAGCAAGCACCCAATGCCTTCTCTTCTCTTCCAAGGCGAAGGAATCCAGAGACCACCCTGCCCGTCCCTTAGTATCATCAACGAGGGTGTCTAGAGACTATGCCGCCTCTACCCTCAATATCAACAACTCAATATTGGTCTCATATGGAGATATTGAGGGCTCTCGAGACTATCATCCTAACCCACAACCTCCAGGAAACCTAAGTTATTTTAGGGCTCTAGAGAATTTGTCCCAACCTACAAGCTACATGGACTAGTAACTCAACCCATAACCTCCAGGGAAACCAAGCTGTTACAAGGCTTCATCCCACATCCTCCAGGGATCTAGAGAACCAATCCCCAAGACGTACACATACACAAAATGTACACCATAACACATATTCCCCCACATGGTGTACAACATAATACATACACCTACACACGGTGTACCACACAACACATATACATACACATTAAACAACACAATGAATACACATGTCACAATACAAAACTACACAATACACATGACATAATACCACATGTACAAAAAATAACATGTATGACATGTACACAACACCACATGTACAACATGTACACAACATAACATGTATGACATGTACACAACACCACATGTAAAACATGTACACAACACACCATGTACACAACAAAACATGTACAACAACAACACTGCACATCTAGAGACCACACCATCTCTGCCAGGCAACCTTTCCCATGACATACTTCGTGCATCCACAACCCAAGTCCCGAGTTTGTGGTTCTTTCCACTTATTTTCTTATCCCAGTATGTTGCAGATCACACTATTTTCATTTTTCTGATGTATACTTCAAAATTGCTTGTCCATAACATAAACATAAACATAGTTATAAGCATTTAACATCAAAACCATATCCACATGATGCTAACCTCATAGATATTCCAGGGATACTCTACCCACTTGATTCATCATAAAACTAGGAACCTTTTCATGCATCCATAAAAAAATAATTCTTCCACAAGAATGGTCCTCGACGACCCTATCAGACAATGGAATTCATACACACACACACATATAAACATTAGTGTAATCATGATCACAACACAATTACTAGTTTAATTAAGGTCAAGGTTAAGAGAACTTCCTTTATCCATGCACAACACACACAACATTAAGAACAACAATTCCCATCATATAAAAGGAATCTAATGTTTCAAATCCATTTACTTTACCTTTCTCATGATTTTCCTTCCACTGTCCATTTGTACCAATGGACATTAAAAACCCAACCGACCGTCATATTCTTGCTTTCATCTGCCCTTTAGCCATGCACCTACCTCCATTCGAGTCTTATATTAACTTTTAGGTTTTACTCAACTCTCCCCAATCTCCATTAACTTTCCTCCTTCCCCAAGAAATTCCAAATACCCTCAAAACATAAATGGAAAGAGCAAGAAGGGAAGATAAAGAAAACAA
This sequence comes from Pinus albicaulis, assembly GCA_034641835.2. NCBI lineage: Eukaryota > Viridiplantae > Streptophyta > Pinopsida > Pinales > Pinaceae > Pinus > Pinus albicaulis. The sequence continues at coordinate 425,547,694 of CM076569.1, read as the reverse complement.
GGAAAAACAAACAACAATACAACACCACAAAAAAAATGTCATGGCCATGCACCGGACACAATCAAAATTCCAAATCAAGCACAAACAAATCAAAAATTCTGAAAGCACAAGAATTTCAACAGACACCATGACTCAACCCCCATGGTTCTAGTGCTTCTAGGGGTTCATGAGTGAAAGATCGAACCAATCCTTCCTTAAGATCTATGGAAGTCTCTTTTCCATGCAACTGAACACTTTCACATTTCTTCCCAATGTATTCCAATTCCCTTGACGAATCCAACCATAATTGAAAACCTGCTATATTACTTGCATCTGATCAACCATCTTCCATGTAGCTTCCTCAGCCCAAGGTGCTTCCATGTACCTTAACCTTATATATTGCTCAATCCTAGAGCACAAGCTCCTTCCGCGACAAGATGCATTGAGGCTCTGCTTGGAATTCTCCCTCTGGTTCCACTTCCACCTCAATGATGGATACCTGATGATCTACCTACCTGTTACCCACTACTGCATAGATTTAGGGAATGATCTGACCTACATCCTCAATTGACTGTGCCTCCTACACACTATAGACCCGAGACCTATCATGATCCCGTTGTGCCACTCTGATATAAAGAGAAATCCTTCCTACAATTTTCTCCACCATAGGTTCAACATCGCAATGGTTCTCTACCATTTCCTTTACTCTGATGCTCCCTAAGCTGAAACCCATGTCCTCCCTCAACTATATTGAAATTCTTATACAAATTCACATTTCCCTGATCACCTGCATCCTGATATCATAGAAATCTTCTTCTCTAATGCCTCTGACAAGATTTACATATTCCTACTGGATGTCTTCTTTCCCTTTGAGTGTGAAGGTAGTTATCTTAGCTTTCATGTTCTCTGAATATTCATGCAATCTGGAGAAATTATTCATTCCAAGAAACCATGCTTCTACATCTTATGTCTTTTTCATATCTCCACAAATATAGGAGACCTAGATTTCTTTAACTCTTCTAGAAAATATCCCCTCTCACTCCTCATATAATGATGTTGGCGGCAATGACGATGATTTCTATCGGAACCAGATGTAGAATAAAATCCATAAGTACTACCCCTCCTGTTAGATGTATCCAAAGATGTGCCACCCTTGATTGTATCATCTTTGTACATAATGTATATTGATCGAGACTTGCTACCATGTGCCCTATTAGTCTTCTTCTCTTGTCCATAATTGATCACCATATGTCCTTGCAACTTCTAATTTACACCTTGAAACTTCTTAGTGTATCTACTAAACCAGGAGAATATCCCTCTCCCTGCTACTAAATTGACCTTTCCCATTCCACTGATTTCACATTAGGCTTGTAAGGGGAGTCATATGAACTATACTCAACTATTATTCTCTTCGTCCCTAGTCTTTTATTGTCCAACAACATACCATCTTAGATAAACCAAATAGAAGACATAATCAAGATCAAACCTCAGTGTATCTCAGGGGAGGCTATCACATCTTCACAACTCAGTCCATATTAGCACGATGCATAATAATATCAATAACTTAAACACAATGATAATAAACATCATGCACATGACCTTAATTCATATAACAAAAAGTTAGCTATCACATATGACTATTCGATGCATGTGCATATAACCACACTAATAAAATAACATCTATCATGCATGTAACCATAACAATAGTAAAATGACAGGCATGCATATAACCACGATGCATATAAAAACCATTAACCATAATACCTGCATGCCAAGAATATATACATGTATGACGATATGCTTTTACCCCAAGGTCCAATGCTGCAACCTCACTCTGATTCCAATCTATAATGCCCCCTACCACATATACCCACTTTTACAAGCTCTCCATGGTAAACATGAGTTGAGTGTCAGTATGACATGACTCGACCTCCAAGTTACAATTATGGAAGTGGGGCTAACAAATCAACAACAAATTGAAATCCATCAGAGACCACAAACCACTCAAGAGGTTGAAAATCACCTCATGTGATCAATCCCTAAGTTGGAACCTTTTTCACTGACCTAGCTCCATAACCGCACCCTTAACAATTCATGCATGTGGTTATGAGGGTATAACTACACTCATAAGCCTACTTCAATGTGTTTATGACCTAAAATCCCATGTTTACTACTAATGTTTATGAGATATGAGCCACTTTTTCAGGCTAGCCTCTAGTCCACTGCCCATAAATTCTTGTAGCTTTCCAGAATAATAGGTAAGATGATAAAAAATCCAACCAATAAAGACTCAAGCAATAAATTTACCTAGACATGCCTAATCCATGATAGACATATCATCAAAAATATGGTAAACATATAAGCTACAAGTCATGAATGCATATCTGATCATAAACTTTTGTACTTCATCTGAGAATCATCGAGAAGGATTTATGCCCTCTCAAGCTAACTGCAACAAGACTTGTTAGCCCATGCATTAATCAACCCTTCAATAAATTATAGAATCATGAACAAGAGCGATAACTAGAGCACAACATAGAACCACATATATACCCAAAAAATAACCAAAATAGAGACCATGAAAAATCTTCCATAAAATCATCATAATAACGAGTACATGTGCTCATTGATCACATTAGGAAAATAACTCTTATATCAACATATGAAAAATCCAACTAAGTCAGGGACTTCCATGTACCACTTGACCATAGATTGGGATGAACCAAATATTTCTTTCATCCAATCACCCCTGCACCATCATTACAAGCATGAATGTGGGATCATAAGGGTCACATCAAAATAAAACCATCTAGGGCTTCGAGAGGCCAAAAATCTCAATCCTCCACCACAGTGATTTCACCTAATCAGTCTAGAAATCACTATAAAAAACTAGATTGGTCTCTACCCAAGTTGTTGAAGGCTCCAGGAACTAGTAACTCAACCCACAAATAATTCAGGGCTCCAAAGCATTTGTTCCAACCTATGGCTCCAAGGGTTAGTAACTCAACCCACAATGCTCTAGAGCGTTTTTTCCAACTCGCAGGTTCTATTAGTGTCAATCTTTTCATCATGTCACAAATGATAAAATGGGCTCTTATAATGTATTAATAGGGTCCCTAAGTCAATTTTTTTTCATTTCACTAAGTCTTCAAGCAAAAATTTGGTCACTGGGTATTAGGTCTAGGAATATTTTCCACTCCTTCCAAAATTTCTAAATTGCTAGTCCATGTCATCACTCAGTTGAGTGTATTATCATTCATAGATTGTCATCATAATTTAAGTCATCATTACCATGATTTCATTTAATTTAGTGTCTCTATTAGGTCATTAAGGTTTCAAGGTCACCAAAACTATCATTTCATGCATAAAGTCCAGCAATTGGAGGAATGGTAATCACATTTATGGTCAATAAATTTTGTTTCAAAATGTAATTTTATGTTTCCACATATAATAAGTTCTAAATGTTCCTACAACTGCATAATCAAGCTTCAAATTTACAAGTTTGCAGAATAAAGTGAAAGAAATGTAGAGGGTCATCCCACTATCATGAAAATAAATGACCGTCACAAGCTATAAAAGGGTAAGATGGGTTATATTTTTTAACTCATTTTCACTCTTACATATCTCAAGAGCTCCTTGCCACCATCGTGCAAGCACCATTTCAATAATGGGGCCTTGAATTTATTGGAGAAATCCACCCTGCATTATCTGCACAACATAAATGGATCTTAACAGCCACCGACTACTTCACCAAATGGATCGAAGCGATCCCAACAAGGCAAGCTACAAATTTAGTTATAATTCAGTTTTTGGAGACTAACATTTTTTCTCATTTTGGCCGTCCTCATAATATCATTACAGACAATGCGACTGCATTCAATTCGAAGAAAATGGTTGAGTTTTCTGACAAGTACAACATCAAATTGGGGAACTCAACTGCATATTATCAACAAGGTAATGGATTGGAAAAAAATTCTAATAAATCTTTGATTAATATCAAAAAGAAGATGTTGGAGGCAAACAAGAAGAAATGGCATAAAAATATTGTTAATTCTTTATGGGCAGACATGGTGAGTAGTAAGAAATCAATAGGAATGTATCCTTTTCAATTGGTATATGGAGTAGATACTGTTTTCCCTACATCACTTGCAGTCTCGGTTATGAAGTTGTTACAAGAAGCAGGTAGTGAAGAAAATGATGTGCAACGCCAGGTCAATCAGATGATCCATCTTTAGTAAACAAGAGATGAGGTCTTTCAGAACACCTCAAAGCTTCATGAAAAGATAAATAAGGTATATGACCGCAAGACGAAGGTAGATGATTTCAAGATTGGAGATGTGGTCCTCCGTTGGGATGCTAGAAATGAGGAAAAAGGGAAGCACGATAAATTTGAGAACATGTGGAAAGGACCATACAAGATTTCATCTCTCTCGCAGACATCATGCTTTCTTATTGGAAGAAATGGATGGAGAAGATTTCTTGGGAGGACTAGTCAATGGTAGGCTCCTTAAGAATTGCCTTTTATGATGCAGATTTCTGAAAATTTCCCAACTCCATTGTACATATTAGTTTAATTTTTCTACAAAGTGTGAAGCAGAGAATCATCAGAGTTTGGAGCTCGAGGTGAAGGCCATAAATTTCCATTGATTTGCTGTTATTTTCAAAGTTTAGTCAAAGTGAAGTTAGTCCAGTTTTGAGTCAGTTTATTATGTCAAATTTTTCAGTATTCAGTCTGTTTTTTAGCTTTTGACTCCATGCCCAATGGTTAGGGTACTTGGTCTACAGTGTTTTTGACACCTCCAAGAAGCTGCCATCCCCAACTGGAGCCAATGTTAGTGTCAGCATTTGCATCCTATCACCAGTGATCAAATGGACTCTTATCATGTCTTAATAGGGTATTCAAGTAAAATTTTTATCATTTTGATAAGTCTTCAAGCTAAAATTTGGTCACTGGGTATTAGGTCTAGGACTATTTCCACTCTTTCCAAAATTTTAAATTGTTGGTTCATGTCGTCAAATAAGCCGAGTATATCATCATTCATAGGATTTTATCATCATTTCGGTCATCTCCATCATGATTCCATTCAATTAAGAGTCTCCATTAGTTCCTTATGGTTTCAAGGTCACTAAACTGCCATTTCATCCATAAAATTCAACAATTGGAGGAGTGGAAATAGGCAAGTATCTTCAATAAAATTTTGATTTCAAATGTAATTTATGTTTTATATGTAATAATTTCTAAGGTTCCAAAGTTCCAAAAAAGGGTCCTAAATTTCAAAGGGCTAAAATAAAAGATGAATTGGTGAGGTGGGCCATCCTACCTCATTAATTACTAAGACATAAAATGTAAATCATAAAAGCCTATGGAGGAGCTAAAGTAAACTCATTTTTACTCTGCATGTCTTTATTCCCCTTGGAATCACTATGTAAATTGAGAGAAGGAAAAATTTGTGAGAGAAGAAGGGATTTTTTTGCATTTTCCAAGAGTTGCGACCCTTATGTGACCTATTTGTCATGCACAACCTTTTCGTGACCTTTCTGTCGAGCACGACCCTTTCGCGACCCTTCTGCGGGTGTGACCCTTTCGTGACCTTTCTGCAGAATTTCCAGGGTTTTCAAATGCATAGTTTCTTCATGGTTTTAGGGCGAAATTCAAAGTTTTTCTAGCTTCCAAATATTTTTCAATGATCCATAAAGCTTCCACAATCAGTAAGTGATCATCTACACCATCTTTTCAAGCAATTTTATCAAAGATAAAGTGGTTTCTTCTTGGGGTTTTCTCTAACAAAGTTTTCAACAGTTTTTATTCTCCATTATTTTAAATGAAGGAATCCTAGCTTCTACTATCTTACATTATCACCTATACTTCATGAAAGCCCTAGCCTACTCACTTCCTATCAATCACTACCTATTTACCATCGATTTCATCAAACCCTAGCCTTTTGCTAAGTTTCCATTGCATAGTTCACAAACTCCTCACCACACCATTCCATCTCACAACACCATTTCATCTCATGAAATAAATTTGCAAAATTAATGCCATACTTCCCTTTGTCTCCTCTAAACCCTTGAGGAAACTTCCATACCATCACTAGCTTTCCTCTATTTTCAAAACCACTGTGACCTATTATCCAAACCCCAAACTTGGCTAGGGTACTATCCTTCAAACAAATTTCATGGAGAGTAAAAAGAAAGTGCACAAGGGAGGATATCATTCAAGATTTGATCCAATCAGTCTGAGTGAAATCAATGCCTCTCCATTTGTTAAATTTTTTTTTATAAATGCTAGTTGTATCAATTTTTGTGAGGTGATCACAAAGGTTGGATCTCATGTTCCTTTGACCAACCTCTTTGCCCAAAATTTTCACCTAGACAGAGCTGTCATAGCATGTGTTGAGTTCAATGTTTCAGCAGACATTATATCTTCAGCCACATGTATTCCAAATCAAGGTGAAAATTGGTTCAAGGGCATGGAATTACAACTTGATGATTATAGAATGTTCCTAAAACCTAACATCAAAGATGTTCTTGAGTATGTTTTTCCTTTTAGATTTATCCTTAACAAGTATGCCCCTTTGATGAAGATCATTATGAAATTTTTTACATGTGAAGGGATATTTTCCAGATTATACAGGTATCATGTTAGGTTGCTCATGCACTTCACCTCTACAAGAGCACTTAATATGTCAAACTTTATGTTTAGAAGTGTGGTGAAGATGAATGAAAAGAGTAAGACTATTGGAAAACCTCATATTGCCAATCTATTTCACCATAACCTAATCAATATTTTGGTTATGCATCATCTTTCAGCTAAGTAAATCACCTGGCAAACTTTCTTGGATAAACTAAAAACTGCTTCTGATATTAGTCCTACTATTTCTCCCAACAAAACAACACCATCAAGGTCAATGTCTACATAGCCAATGGAGCTTGGCTCATCAAGAAAAAAGACTGAGTTTTCAAAGAGGCTTAGGCCTGAGGTTACTCTCACCTATAAGAGAGGAAAGAGACTTGTGTTTTCTCCTCAGAAAGAGGAAGGGGCCAAGCCTATTTCATTAAAGGGATCACCATCAACATTACATGAGACATCCATGCATGATGAGGAGGAACATGATTTTGATTTGGTTGACTTGGAGGACCATGATGACCAGGAAAACTGGCAGAGGGAAATCAAAGACAAGGATGCTAAAATAAAAGAGCTCCAAGATAACTTAGAAAGGGCTCAATTTGTCATCTCATTTCTTGGGTGGGAAAATAGTCAATTAAAGAAAAATCAATTGATTTTTGAGAAGAGGTTGTTTGAGGAAAACAAACAGGAAAAGGGTAAAAAAATGGTTAAACCTAATGAACATTAAAACCAAGTGAAGAGGAAGAGACCAAGAACTATGGGTCTCAAGAAAGCACTGCAAAAAAACAAAGAACAAAACCCTACAGATGAGCAACTCACTTTTGAGGAGAGGATGGCTAAAGAGATCAATGAAGACAAGGAGTTTTGGATTGAAAATGTCAAAATTCACCTAGAAAATCTCTTGGAGAATGAAAACAAGGATAATAATATTCACAAAAATATGGTTTCTCGATATCAAACCAGAAATCAGATTGCACAAGTAAAAGTTAAGCAATTGAAAAGAAAACTTCAAGAAGTCCAAGACAAGAAAAGGAGTAAAAAAAAAAGGGTCAAGGAGTTAAATTGATGACTAAAACATCCTTGGATGTTTATAATATCATACATGGCAATCAAGGAACAAATTCTGAAAATTTTGGAGCAGTTTCAATTTTTTTGACATTTTGCAGAAAACAACCCTTTTTCCCTAGGCATCCAAATGAGCTCTTTCCTACATGGATGGATAGATATTGATGATAAAATTCCATATATGAAGTGGAATTTCCATGAAATCTTCTAATTTTGATGAAAAACTCAAAAAATCTAACCTTTTTCATGCTTCTGGTACTAAATTTGGACTGGCACGATGCTTTTGAGTGAGGTTGGAAAAATCAGATTTTTGAGGCCTTCCTGTGGGTATTTTTTGGAGCTTGATGGCTCATTGGAAAGTAGACATGTGGGGATACTCAACCCATATTTTAGAATGCACTTTGGACTCCTACAAGACATCCAAAATTAGCTCTCAATTGATGCGACCCTTCTGCGACCTTTCTGCTAAATTCCTGTTTTGATGCATGTTGGTGCGACCCTTTTGCTCATGGTGCGACCCATCTGGTCTAGAAACCTTTTTGTGCATAGAATCATAGGAAATTATATATATTGTAATCAATTAGGTTTATTTTAAGCTTCTTAGTTGGTTTTTGCCTCACTATATGAGGAAATTTGTAATTAATGAGGAGATAAGCTCTCCTAAACTTTGTCTAAAATCTTGGAAACTGTTTCAACTATCCTAGTCTTTAGGTGAGGACTCATAAAAGGCATTTATGATGAGCCTATAGGATTTTAAACCTAATGAGATTTCCTATGATGTATTTTCCTATATGAGATAGCTTGTAATCATTTCCAAAGGTTGGATGTTGTGGAATTGAGCCTTGAACACTAGTGTACTTTGTGATTTTGGTAGGAAACTAATAGACAGAGGTTGCAACTATTATGGTGGGATTCATGTGGTATGTGCTTTAGCAGTGTTTATTCTTCTATCATCATATGTTTGAATGTATTGTACCTTCCATTTCCATTTCCATGTCTTATGTGATTGATTTATAAGTTTGATAAGCATAATTCATTGATTCAAATTTTTTTTTTGGAGAAGCTCTCACATTTTTGTTCATTTTATTCTGATATAAACAAACTCATGATGTTCATGCTCTTTTTGAAACCCTATCAATCTACCATATTCACCTAGAGACCTTTAAAGTGATAAAGTGTGTGCCTACCTTGCCCCATTACATCCCTGCAAATCTGATTTTCATATACCTAACCTAGTCTTTCCTAGACCTAATTCACCATCTAGCACAAACCTTCAAAATCAAATCAAAACCTAATGTGCATATCTAGCGTAAAATCTCCTTGATCTAGTCAATTTTACACTACAAGGAAAACACCCTCTAGCGGAGGTTATAAAGGAGGTTTTTAGCATTATAAAATTGGCCAAAGTTGTCAAAAACACATTTGCTACAACATCCGTTTACGGTTACGGAGGTTTTGGCAGAGATTTTAACAGAATTTCAACACAACTAAAAAAACTGGGTGGTCGGAGGTTATTACAGATGTGTTTTTCATTGGTGCACTACTAAGGTGTCAACGCACCAGTGCATTTCATATAGAAGGTGGCCCGGGGCAGTCAAAGGTGCAGGAACCGAGCCATCAAGGTATAAAACTGCACCAGGGCACAATGTTGGTGATATAATGCATGGGACTGTTCTAATTGGTCTTGGGATTTGTGCGGTGCCCATAGGTCCTCTCAACGCAGTGGTACGTCGAGTTATAGAAAAGCACCGGTGCACAGTATTAGATAAACACACTGTTTGTTCTAATTCGTATTGGTATTTGTGCGGTGCCCATAGGTCGTACAAATTCCCTGATGCGTAGGCTCACATAAACGCACTTGTGCACAGTATTTCACAAACACACCGAGATTTATAATTGGTATTGGTATTTGTGCGGTGCCTATAGGTCATAAAAATGCATCGGTGCGCTGTATCATACAAACACACCGGTGTACAGTAACTGACATGCACCAGTATTCATTTGTATTTTTTAGAAACATCGACTTGTGAGAGAGTAATTATTGTGATTTTTTAAAATTCATTATTCATTAAAAGTAGACACATATTATAACAATATTCATATTAATTAAATTTTTATTAATGCATTTGAATGTGATGTTTGGATTAATTTGTTATATCATATCATACTTATTGTGATTTTTTAAAATTCATTATTCATCAAAAGACGACACATATCTTATAACAGTATTCATATGAATTAAATTTTTATTAGTGCATTTGAATGTGATGTTTGGATTAATTTGTTATATCATTTCATCAAATTTCACATCTCTTCATTATAATATTTAATAATCCATAAATTTAATCAGTTGTGTTACATTTCACAACGACAATGGAGAACACAATAGAATAAATTAAAACATATTATATATATATATAAGACAGTCTTTGTCATACAAAATGGGACAATTATTGGTATCCTTTTGTCTTTAAATTGGGACACTATGTCCATTACATTAAACAAAATGTCTGATTTCACAGACAAATATTTCAAAAAATACAATGCCTTGCTTTGATATCCAAACATAGTGATCATCATTCTTTGCTTGAACTACTGTCACAACTAGAGATACTTCCATGACTTGGGGTCATTTTCAGGAATGTTTTGTTCACGGAGTTGATTGTTTTCTTCTTCTTCACCTTCCATCTACAAATATAAAAATAAACTATAATGAGTGTATATACATTGGTGAGAATAATGAAAATTGCAATATTAAATAATATACATTAATGTAAATCGAAAAGAAATGACGTACCATAGAAACAATTGACTCAGGAACTATACACATTCTTTCAAAACCATGTAGTATGCCATCTTTCAAGATTTTATCTGTTGGCACAGTTCCATACTTTGTTTCCTGCAAGTTTTATACCCCATAACAAATCATATATTTAATATTAAAGATTTTTTTGTTCTATTAAATATAGACGGAGCTAAGTAAAACAAGACTCATAGATGCTTACAAATTCCACAATTAATTTATGATATGCCAACATATACTCACAACCCATATTTAACCTAATGTCAATAAATTCGTCTGATGATTCTTCTTTGTATGTTAGCACCTGTTTGAAGACATTCAATGATGATTTTTGTAAAAAATCTTAAAAAATACAAAAATGAAATCTAGTTAAGTTGTTATAAGGAAGTAAAAATTACTCACAAACTTAGACATCAACCCTTTTCTTCCTTGTTGTCCTGTTTTATGTGCTAAATGGGTTTCATTTTCTTTTCTTTTCTTTCCTGCAAGAAAATAATTGAAAATTAATATTTAATGAAAATTGTTTATTTATTGTACCTAATGATCGAAAAATTCTATGATTACATATTACATTTGAAGCATTTTGTTGTTGAGATGGCTCCTCCTACGATGAAATTTTGTCCATTTCTTTGACCATCTCCTTGTACACCTTTTTGGTCATTCCTATTGGCATATTTCTGATATCAGCTCGTTCATCTTTTGAGATTTTCATAAGCTTCCTGAAAATGTAACATGACAATAAACTATTTAATTTTTATATTGATATATGAAAATTAAATATAACAAAAGTGATATTTATAAATAATTCTAGACAAACATTTAAAAGAATATTAATTTTTCATTTCTTCTTTTTTGTTGTTGTATGTTTTTGTTATTAAAAGTCTGACATGTCTCATTGACCAATTCTCTGGAAACTCTTCCTATAGTTTAGATAAAATTTGGTTATTGGAATCATTGGATTGATTTTTGTATTGTAAGTGGAAAGAACATCTATACATTCGTTCCACTAGATCCCTCAAACTTTTAAAATTTTTTTCCCCCCTTTCGTTAACCTCCAGCACCACTCCAGATGAGCTAAGGAGATTTTCATTTTCATTTGTATGTTCTATTTTTTTTCTTTTCTTAGAACAAAATTCCTTTTCAGAGTTGTTGGTCCTTGTAGAACATTAAATAGATGTGAATTAATATATTGTTTGACACATGTTATCTAATAATTTTAAGTATATTATTAATGAAAATTAAAAAAAGAAACTCATATTGGATCGATAGTAGTTTTTCATTCACCTAATTCATCCTTTTGCAATTTTTCCATCAATATTCAACGCTCTTCTGGTCCTAGATCAGAAATAATCTTATCGAGCTTTGTCATTTTGTGGCTCTACATGATACACAGTAAACAATACATATTAGTTAAACTTACATATAGTTCAAAAGTAATATTTTTTGTAAAGAATTTACAAAGAACTTACCTTTTTTGATTTTCTTAATGTGTTATCAGTATCTTTGTTACTTGATCTCTTTTGAGCCATTTCTTTATCAATATGAAACCTATAACATATCATTAATTAATATATTTTATAAATAAATTGTCAACTTTTTAGGTAAAAAAAAATCTCAAGAAACTAGTGCGCCATTCATGGTGTACGCACCGATGTTGGTACATAAAGGTCTTATAAATGCACTGCCAAAACAGTATAACACACAGTATGGTGCTCTGTGTCAACCAGGAGAACCAATGCGTTACATGTTAACCACCGCACCAATTTACACAGACAAAATAATAAAAATCTTCGAGTGTTATTTTTTGTAGCATAAACGCCCCACACAAACCAGGGACCACCATACGGTGCTCTCTGTCAACTAGGAGGCCCAGCACAGTGCGTTATATGTTACATGGTGCACCGATTAACACATATTTTTTTTTTTTTGCGAAACAACACGAGTGCAGTGCACCATAATGAAATAGCACACTGGTGCCCTATTGTACATATGGCACACTGATTAATTTTTTTATTTTTATTTTTATTTTTTATCACACAATAATTCCATGGTGCGTTGGGATAATCAATCTCACAAGTGCGATAGGTTACGCCGGGCACACTGATTAAAAAAAAAAAAAATTGTTTTTAAAAAATTCCCGCAAGGGCCGACATGGATTGGGATCTAACTATGCAAGTCGTTCCGTGGGTTGGATGTCTTAGGCCTATATATAGGAATGCAAACCCTATAAATCTAAAATGAAAAGCCCTAATTCTAAAATCACAGAAACAGGGTGAAGAAAGAACATAAACAAAAAGAATGTAGGGTTTAGGGTAAAAATGGATTATTTATTTATTTATTTTTTCCGAAAATGAAAAATAAATTGAAATATTTTTCTTACTGTGTAAAAAAAAACTGCAGAAAAAGTGAAAAAAACAATAAACTTTAATCACGAGACCGTTTGAAATTCTATGCTACAATGTTTGAATCACCATAGGTTTGGAATGAATTATGATTGTCTGAATACTTTTGTTCGAACGTATTTCGCTGCTCCAAAGTGCTCTCGTGCTTTGTTGCTCCAGGTATGTCTCCTGCAAATCTCTCGCTGAATTGTTTTGCAAAAATAGTGAAATAATGAAAAGTGTTTAGCATTTAAAGACTTGTTTTATGAAATTAGATTTTCGAAAATAAATTTCCGCCCATTTTTCAATTTACCGTTTTTTTTTTTTTTTAAACTTAAAGAAAATAGATCTATGCTTTTTTTCTTTGCGGTTATTCATCACCGGTGCGTCCGTTTATAACACAACACTGGTGCATAGTAATAATATTTTATAACCCTGCCAATTGTAACAATATTGCATCTTCTAGCCACAATCCTAGGACAATGATGGTAATAATTATAATTGTTTGGTATATCGACTAATGTAGTTATTTCAACGTCAAATCAATTAATCATGCAATATTGTCAACGTGGTTACTAATTTATATCATTTATTTTGTACTATTCATGTTCAAATATATATATATTAGGATTCTAGTGATGATGAACGACCTGCCTACCATCTTCCGTTGCACCCCACGATAATGTCAAATCGAGAGAAGACTGAATTAAGAGAAAAAAAATCAGAGAGGAACGATACCAAGAATGGTTGAATCAACCACCGATTCAATTATCGCTATGTCCAGATTCACCAATTAGGAATGACTATAACAATAGTAGTTCTTCACAAGTTGGAAATGGAGGCAATCAAATAGAGGTTGGTATGAATGATTACTTAAGGGATATTACTGCCATGGAGACAATGTTGTTAGATGCATTCCAAAATGATGATCAACTAGGGGATGATGCTCATATCGTTGACACCTTTTTCGAAAGCCTTAAATTTGCTTCCACCACCCCTCTTTGGACCTGGCGGTTGGTCAAAGTATACCCAGTTGGGGACAACGATGTTACTGTACAAATTGAAAGAAAAGTTTGGCTTGTCGAATGCATGTTTCTTGGAAAATTTGAGGTAAGTTATAAAGTCCTCCCTTATATAAATTTGAGAAATAAAATCAGTACGCAATGAACATTACAAATGGTGAATTTTATGAACGTTAATAATTATATCGACATTAATATACATTTATTAATATATTTTTCCATGATCACCAACTACAGGCTATTCAAAGATAAGGTTTTTCCGAGTGATAATGTCTTACTCGGTAACTGCGAAGAGTCAAAGAAATTGTGGAAAATGTTGGTTGTTGAGTACATATCATATCATGCATGTCCAAATGATTGTATTCTATATAGAGGAGAATATGAAAACAAAGAGATATGTCCAAAATGTGGGCATGACATGTATGATAAATAAAAAAAGAGGGTAAATCACGTACTATTCCTCCTTTTAAGATATTGAGGCACATGCCTATAATCCCAAGGATTCAAAGGCTCTTTCGTTGCAAGGAATTAGCTATGTTGCAAGAATGACATGCCTCACATAGAAGTGAGTTGGGAGTTATGTGAATCCCAATTGATTCAATAGCCATGAAGCATATAGAGGATACATGGCCCAAAAAATTCAAGGATGAAGTACGAAGTCTACGACTCAGCATAGCCATGGATGGCGTCAACCCATATTCCCTCTAGAACACCAAATATTCTGTTTCGCCTGTAGTAGTGATAAATAAAAATATCCCCCCATGGTTTTCTGTGAAGAATGAACATCTTATGTTGGCTTTCATAGTCCCTAGTAGAAGACAAGTGAAGAATATGGATGTTTACTTACAACCACTGGTAGATGAATTGAAGGAATTATGGGATGGGATAAATGTATATGATATATCAAGACCCATTGCAGTAGAGAGGAGTTTTATGTTGTATGGCATATGTTCTTACACGATACATGATTATCCAGGCTTAGGAGTTTGCTATGGTAAATTACATGTTTACTTTATTGATTTGTTTATATACGTAACAATATTATTTCACATATTAGTTATTTAATTAGTTGTAATTGTTATGATCTTCATGATATTCTTTAATGTGCCATGGATATTAATTGTATACAATAATATCATAGGTCTTGTAACAAAAGGGTATTTTGGATGTGAATGTTGTGGACCTTCTCTGAAAACTAGATGGTCCAACGACCTAAGAAAGCTAGTGTATGATTGCTCCAAGGTATTCCTCCCAGAAGAACACCCTTACAGAAGAGCATCATCCACTTTCAATGGTAAACGAGAGAGAACCCAAAGGCCTCCAATAATGACACCAGCTGAATGGCTTAGAGCATATGAGAGAGAGAAGGAGAAGGAGTTCATAGAAATGTTCGATTCAAATGGGGAGCCTATGTTTGATGATCTAGAATTCTTCGACACCTATGTTGAGAAATTTCCATTGGGATGAAAAGGAAATCTATCTTTTATAACCTCCCATATTGGGAGCATCTTCAGATTACCCACTTATTAGATCCCATGCATATATTTAAAAATGTTTCATCTTCTTTATGGAGGAACATATCATCGAAACAAAGTGACACATTGGCTGTT
This sequence comes from Pinus albicaulis, assembly GCA_034641835.2. Lineage (NCBI taxonomy): Eukaryota > Viridiplantae > Streptophyta > Pinopsida > Pinales > Pinaceae > Pinus > Pinus albicaulis. The sequence continues at coordinate 425,532,206 of CM076569.1, read as the reverse complement.
AGGAAAGATCTTATTACTTCAAAAAATAAAAAGAAAGATTGGCCAAGACGATTAGAAAGTATAGGATCAGAGGCAGGTGCTGGTCCCTCTAATTCATGGTATTTCAAAGAAGGTGATGTCCCTTAGATTTAAAAAAAATATGATCTTTCTTTGGCAAAGGAAGTTATAATGGGTGTGAGGGTGCCATCTTCATACGGGTCTTCACTACGACATTGCTTCACTGTGGATGACCGTTTGTCGGGTTGAAATCGCATGACCATTTGAATCTTCTAAGAGTATGTATAATGTCAAAAGCATGATTTATTATTTGTTATATTAATAAAATTTATCCCATGCAGAGATCATAAAACATAACTAATTTTGTATATTATTGCATGTGTTTATAACTTTGCAGTGTCATTATCCTTTGTTCGTGTGTGGGTGTGTGAAACATGAATTCCATCAAGACCTAGGATGTGCCATATCTAAATTATCTGCATTTGTATGTTGGATCACGTCAAAGGAGATTCATGTGGCTAGCATTCCATAGTGGCGTCAAGAGATAGTTGATATTGTTTGTATGTTTGAGAAGGAACTGCCGACGAGTTTCATGGACTTGCAGGTTCATCTTCTAATCCACCTTGTAGATGAGGTTGAATTATTTGGGGTGGTTTCTTGTCGTTGGATGTTCTTCTTAGAGACTTACATGAAGAAATTGAAAGGTTTTGTTTGACAAAGGGAAAAACCCGAGGGGTATATGGTACAGGGGTACATATCGTATGAGTCTTTTTATTATGCCAGTGAGTACATCAAGTAGATCGACAATAGACTAGGTGCAGTGATTTGGGATGATGAATGGGATGAATACAAAAGAGAAGGGGAGTTGCTCCAAATGAGTGGAAAAAAGCGCTTGATAAAGATTAAGAGACTTATAATTTTTCAAATTTACACAAAGTAAATATTCATGTTAAACTTCGATATAATGTATATTTTGATCTCTATGTACTATATAATGTCAGTGTGATTTCATCAGCTGTTGTAGTGTGTTTGGTGCACGTATATACGAAATCAAACCAACTTAAGGGGTGTGGTTTACCCCGTTAAGCTATTGGTAACATGTAGAAAAGAAGTGGAGTCTAACAAGTTAATGGAATAAGCTAGAATCAATAAGCATACTAGATAGAGGAAAAATCATGCATATGTAAACTAAAATTAAACTAAAACTAAAAACAAATAAACAAAAGCTCTGAAAAGAGTCAAACGACAAAAATAATGCAAACAGTGGCTATAGGCCCCTCTTATTGAGCGCTGGTAGTAAGAAGAGTGAAAATTTACCCTCTTGCGAAAGGGCCCCTAGACAATGGTTCTAGGTCCCAATGCAAAGATGTTTTTATCCCAAGCTTGCCTCGGTGCAGTCTCCCTCTCTCTCTACTATGTTGGACTGAACTTGTTGGATGGCCAACAATTGAGTCCCCTCTATCTTCAGCTCTGGGTCACACACTGCTGGTATTGCTAGAGCAATTCTGGCCAGCATAGCAATGTGGCCACCAATTCTTCATCTCATGGTGGCCTTATATAGAAGATTTCAAATCCTCCCTTCCCTCTCTTGGTACATGGAGGATGGTGACCCAAGAGAGGGGTATGATTCCTTTGTGTGCTCCAAATATTCCATTGTGTGCTCACATGGTGTCTAAGGAGGTGTTGGTGGCTATCCTTAGACGACTTCATGTAAGGAATCACTTGTCCTTTGCTTTGTGTGGTCCCGGATAGTGACATTTCACCACTCTCAGGAATGTGCACATATCGGGCAAAAAGGCACGCAGAAGGTGCGCCTTGGAATTGAAAACACCCTACACCGGTTCCAAGAATGACCATGTCCTAAGGGACCCCTATAAGCAAATACAATTTACAATTCATATACAAATTTTCAATGAGGCAGGCATGTCCCATGCTTGTGATGCTGTGGCTAGTTAAACGAAATTGACAAATTATATGTCCTGTCTGTGTCACTATTATGGTAGCGACATTGGCAGTTGTTGACAATGACGACTGACGCCCTCAGGGGTGTTTTTTCTTTAACAATAGGTGGAATGTGGTACTCATATGCGTAGACTTGGTATGGCATATAGTTGCGCATTGTACGTATAAGTTCTGGCTAGGACCTTCCCGTGTAAGCATTGTTGACAGATATTCTTATGGAGTCACGAGTCTTTGACAGATTTGATCAAAGTGTAATGGTTGTAAGGTACGATACCATCTTGACATGAAAGCTTTTGTCATATTCGAATGTCAGGAGGATCGATGACATCTGTGAACAATGATGTCTCCCACAGTGCCACCCGAGGATGCCCCTTGTATGGAGAGGGGTGATCCAAGGTATTGCTTCCTTTTTGGAATATAGGTGTTGAATTCGACAAAAAGGAAACCTCAACTGAATGAAGGGTCACCGACATGAGGGGTTAGGGACCTGGATGTGATGGGTTTAACATAAGCATGTTGGCGAGGGGTGACTGAAAATTGATGATGGGGATTCAATGGCCCGAGGTCGGAGTATAATAAGCAACTTGGCGGCAGTCATAGTTATTTTTGTAGGGGAAATCTATGGAGTCGGTAGGACTTCCAGGGCGGGTGTAAACCGACTATGAATTTCATGATGGTTTGTGCGTGGGGGTGAAATACTCCGACCAAGGGTGTTCAAGGACTGATGCCATGGGAGAAAAGATGAAATGAGAGGGTGAAGGGATGAAGTGCATTGTTTGGGGTCTTTGTACACTTACCAAAATAATAAAATAATGGGGTTTGGTTTGTACAAAACACAGAGACGGGTACCCCAAAACATGAAAGTGTTCGCTCACTGATGGTGTGAGGAAGGTGTTTTGCTGGGGGTGGGGGTCCCATTGGTTGGTCTCATGTGCAGGGTTGATGAAGTGGATGAGAAAGTATCATACATGAGATTATGTTGGTGGAGGTATGGTGGGCCAAATGCGAGGGGCGGTGGTGTGCTCTTGCTCCGCTTGTACAACTTGGTCGTCCGGGAAGGGGGGGGTTTAAGCTTGTATGGTAAACTTGACCTTATGCATGGTGAATGGATGGGCATGAGGTACTTCCCAGACTAAAGTGGTATGGACATGGCGTCACTTTTTTTGTGATATATGGTCTACTGTGGGTGACACATGCCATGGAGGGGAGGCTCTACCGACTAACACAGATGTTTATCATGTGTGGGGTGATGTGTTGATAAACATGGTCGGATATGAGGACCCTATGGTTGATTTCTGACAGAGAAAGGATGTCAAGATATGTAGAGTTGATTGGGAGTCTATCATGTTGGGGGTAGAATGATACCTTCTCTGGAACTTTCAAGAGATAACGTTGTGGATGGTTTGCGAGCTTTTCCTACAAAAATAACTACCTCAAGTGAAAGCATATTCTTTATCAAAATATTATTGAAATTCATGAGCTTTTAAAAAAGAAGATGAGAGAAGGCATACCTGCTAGCGCTGAAAAATTAATTTTTTGGGAGTGCGATTGTGTGGCATCACTTCTGTTCATCATGGAGTGCTGATTGTGGTGCAACTTACGGTACGCAAAATGGACCTTCTGATCTCTCGTTATGGTTCTCTGAAGTTTTTGAAAAGGGCGATAAATAGATGAGTATGGCCCTAATTCAACTCATTTGTACTTGATGAATTTTTGAGAGGTCAAAGAATTTTGCGTAGCAGTTCTTGCCATTGCGGTCATCCAGAGCACGAAGGACTAGCGATACTATGGCCAGGTAACCTCCATGACATCCTGCACTTTAATTTTTACAGTTTGATGGTGCCGGGGTCTGTACAGACTAGGTTTTTACAGATTTTGGGTGACTTTTTCCCTAGATTGCGTGGGCGATCTGAGGAAAGGTGCACCTTCCTTGCGTGCAATTGTGGGGGATAGGTGCGCGAGAGCACGTTTTTCCTCACTTTTAGCGCGCCTTAGGTGCATCTGTGTAAAATAAAAACGTGTGCTAAGCGCGCCTGTCTGAGGGACAAGCACGCAAAGCCAAGGCTACAAAATATTTTTGGTTTTTGCCTATTTTTTGGTTTTTTCTCTGTACTGATGGGTACTTGTTTTGATGATAGGTTATTGTGGAGGGAGTGGGATTGACCTGATCTCCAAGCTGAGTTGGCTGCTGATACTGGGGCGCATCGTCAACTGGCGCTATGGGGCCTCCTGAAGTTTGTAGAGAGTTTCTTTGGTCGCAGGACCAATTACTACGGTACATTATCCAACATTGGTGCAGGAGGCGAAACATGTTTGTGTTGTGGGGTACGAACCTGGTCATTCATCCTAAGTCGGATGTTTATTTTGTGACCGGGTTACTACCTTAGGGTGAGGCGTTGAGATATCCACTCCCTTCTAGGATGGTGGACTTGGAAAGATTCTAGAAAAGTCATTGTGGTGGGGCACATCTTACATAAGGATGCATCAACATTGCATCAGTTACAGATTTGGTCGAGTGGTGTGCTCTGGCGGTGATCGTATGATGGTGGACTTAGAAAGATTCCAGAAAATTCATTGTGGTGGGGCACATCTTACATAGGGATGCATCAACATTGCATCAGTTACAGGTTTGGTCGAGTGGTTTGCTCCGCATCGGGCCTCCGACCTGCAGGTTGGAGTTTTTCCCTGGCAGAGGTCCGGGCATTTTTTCGACTTTGCCCATTTCTTTTTTGATGGGATGGTGTCGCAGCTAAACAAGGTCCAACGTGGATCTAAGTCATTTGTGTATGCCAATATATTGTGCAGCATTATGTACGAGAGGGTAGTGCTGCTGAGGCCAGTAGTGGTGGTGCCTCCTGGGGGGTCACAGGAGCCTCGTGTGAGGAGGTGGGCTCCGATGATGCCGCGAGGCAGTGGTGGCATGGTGGGGCGTTATTGGAACACCATGATGGAGGCCTAGTTTGAGGCCAACCCACAGATGTTCTTGCCATACCCGTATGCGGGAATGGACTTCTAGGGCGATCCAAACATGGGTCTTCCTTATGGTTATGTTTGGGGGCCGACAGGTATGTTTTGTATGTTTTCTGCATTTTATTGAGTATGTATGTACTTAAGTGTTTTTCTAGTGACACTGACATCATTTTGGTTACTCGTGCAGATGTTGGCGAGGTGGGTCGCCCCGTGACTCGGCTAGTGGGCCACGATCCTCCATGACGACCTAGGGGTGGTCAGGGAGGAAGTGATGCAGGGGGACCAGGTGGTGGTGTTGGCGGACCTAGTGGTGGTGTTGGCCCCTCAGAGGAGGGAAAAAACTCAGCTGCTGGAGAGATTGTGGCCAAGAGAGCTCATGCCGATGCGGCAGTGGCTCGCGCAGATACGACAGAGGCTCGTATTGCGGAACTAACAACTCAAGTGTCAGTTCTTGAGGACTTCCGGGGTCGAGTAGACCGCTTGACACAGGGGATGCCTGCTCAAGGTTTCATGGATGAATTCGAGGAGGTCTGGTTGGAGAGTGTGATGGCCCGCAAGAGGAACTATCGACCCTTTCTTCGTCAGGTGGCGATCACTATTGCGATGGTGGCTCCAGTGGTAGCACCAGGGGCAATGGTGGGTGCAAGTTCCCCTATTTTAGGGGGCACCCCCCTAGAGAATACTTGTACATAGGGAAATCACCCATTATGAGGATGCTTCCCTTATTTTTGATGAATTTTGTATCTTTGGGCTGGCCGTTGGGCTAGCGACATTATTTTTTGTACTTAGCCATATACATTGTGATATATATATATATAGATATATATATTAGAGATATTTTTTGCGGCTCTACATGGTGTGTCACTTATTTCGGTTTATGTATGATTTTATGCTAATGGATATCTATATTTTTGGTTTTTATGTATGATGGTTTATTCTAGATGCATTCCAGTTTAGGATATTGTTAGCTATGCAATTAGCTGTTTGGTTTTGACTCCTTGGTACATGTGTAAATGTGATATAGTCAAACTGTCTGCTTAACGTTTTGGCACACAAATATTTTCTAAACAAATTTGTATCTCTTGTCTCAAATTTTTGGTTTAACTGTGACACTATTAACTAGGAATCCAAGTAGACATGCATATGGCGTATGCCCTAATAGAGGGTGTCACACATAATTTTGATAACAACGTCATATTTTGCTTGATTTTTTGTTGTTGAACCGATGCACACATCGTTTGAACAAAGTGGTGATCGATCAGGGTGGTAGATGACCCAGGTCGCTGCAGATAAATTTTGAGACCATCGTGATGCTCCATCAGCAAATCCGAAATAGGGTTCAGGTTGTTGATCCATGGTGGCACTTTGAGTGTGTTTAATAAGTCTTCGGTCAAAAAATTTCAGTGGTTAGGTTTGTGAGTACTTTCACTCTAGGGGAAGGGCCGTTTTGGCCCTTATGGGTGAAACTTCTTGAGGTAAAGGTCATTGACGGGGTTGCTGAGGCATGTCCCATCCAACTTTGTCAAGATGTATGCCCCCTGTCGGAGGCAATGTTTGATGATGTAGGGTCCTTTCCACAAGGTTTCGAATTTTCCTAGCCCTAAGGCTTCTTTTGCGACATCGTAGCAAAGGACTAATTCTCCCTCGGTGAATGGGCGAGGGGTGATGTGGCGGTCGAATGATTCTTTTACCCTTTTCTTGTGGGCCTCATTGTGTTGTAGCGACTGTCGTCGACTTTCGTCGATGAGCTCTAATTGTACTAGGCGTTGTTCAAGAGGCTAGGTGTCATCGAGGAGTTCGATAGCGGTATGTAGATTGCGGAAATCAATGCAAAAGTGCAAGGTACCTTGGTCTTTTATGACAGGAATGAGATGGAAATCCTGGGATGAAGGGATGGCAACAATCCTATCGCCAATATGTGATGATACAAATCGTATATGGTGGATTGTGTCATCGACGTTCTGTGGGGGAAGAATATTTGTAATAGGATTCTGTATGAGCGCAAGGGTGGGTTCCCTGCTAGGATGGCCGATTTTTGGTAGGTGGAAATTGTGCTTGCCACAGAGGTTCCTGAATGTTTCCATCAGCGAGCATATCTCTGGTGTGTGATTTTGGCTAGTGCAGATGGTGCATGGTATCACTGAGCCAATGGAGTAGATAGTATGAGATTATACACTACTCATTGTTCTTGATGTGGATGCTTGGAAAGGGTCTGGCATAGAAGAGGTTGTCTTCTGCTTCCATTTTCGTATTGTTGGCTTGGGTGTGTCTACCTCTTTGGTGGAGTGTAGACTCAATGCAGCTCTTTCCGCTCTCAGCTTCGGGAGGTGCACACATTTAATCGTATGGTGAGAGTGTGAAAAAATCTGGCAATAGGTGCGCGTGATCTTCTCTTCCTTTGAGAGAAGTTTTTGAGGGAGAGAAGAGACTATGCAGAGACTGTATGCAAGGGACTTCAATTATCTGCATTGATTGACTTAGTGGTCATTTAGATCACATAGTCCACATGTTATCCTAGGTTTGGCCAAGGTCATGCTTCGTTGATGTGTGGTCTTAGCTTGCTTGGGCTACCATTGTGGGGGCGGGGACATTTACTTGGAGATGTACTTTTTATGCCATTCTTGGAGGTCATATTATCTCTTCTCTATGGTATTAATCATGTTGATGGTGGGACAAAGTTGGGAGGCATAAGTACAGTGTTGTTCATAATGATTGCCCTGACATATAAGGAAAAATATCCTTGATATGAAGGTTCCATCGAGCTCAACTTGAGGTCTGGCAGGGAACCAATGTCGTAACGCTGCTAAATCAGGACAATGAATGACCACATGATTTGGCGCTTTGCATAGCATGCATGCTAGTCTATTTTGTAGAGAGAAATTAGGGGTAACTAGGGTATCCCTTATTGGCTGCTTTTTGGTTGTCATAAACATGATGGATCTGCTCGTCACATATTCTTGGGTTGTGGAGCTGTCCATGGATTCTGCATCCATGTCATCTTCTTGGGAGAGGCGGACTGTGGCGGAGCGTAGGCTAGCGAGGGCTAGTCGGAATCGGGGGATATAGTGACAATTCTCCAAAAGGTGATTGTCGGCGCATAATGGACATGTGAATTGCGCTGCGTGCAATCCGACGTAGTAGACCCTTTCTATCGAATACCATCTATGGATGAGTTCCATGGTTGCGAATTCTTCAAGGAAGTGACCACGTTCATCACATAATGTGAAATGTATAATGGGCATGACTGGGGGTCTTTCTTGGGCCCTTTTTTCTTCCTGCAGGTATAAGATGGTACAAGGTTCATTTCTGGATGCTTGGGTGGAGGGATCCTCTTGATAGGATCACTCGATGGCATGTAAGGCGTCCCTATATCGTGGGATCTCTGGGAAATGGTGGGTATAATGCTCGTAGTTGCTGCAAAGAGTGCATACATGTTTGGTACGTAGCGCTTTGCATTTATCTTTGGTGATAGGTTCCTTTTTACGGGAACACGACATCTCGATTTCCATTTCAGAGCCAAGGAGTGGTTTTAATTCATCCAACTCCGGAAAGATATGGGTAGGGTGATCGATTACGTCACATATGTCGCAGACTGGTGATTCCCACTATATGGCGGGGGTCACCATCTTCTTTCCTCTCTTCTCGATTTTCCTGGATGTGATCACTGGCTTTGCAATGGGAACTTCCTTTACAGGGGTGGTCTCAACTGTTTCTTGGATGGGTGGGGGCTCCTCAGGACTGAGGGGCTTCAACCTTATGGCAGTAACGTGGGTGGCTCCTATTCTTGAATGGGGAACGAGGTACCAAATTGGGAATGCCAACGATATGTTGGGTAACACTAGTGTTCCCAAAACCTACTGGGAGATGAAGCCAGCTGGGGGTAGAGGAAAGGGGTTTGGGAGGCGGCGTAGGTTAGGGAAGCTGTCGTAGCCGATGCATCGGTGTCGTTACTACTTGTGTCTGTTTCCTGACTAGCTTCAACGCTTGATATGGACATCATGCACACCGGATCCCCTGTGGCATCGGGCTATGACTTAGGGATTATGGGAGGATCTCCTAGGAATGACCCTAGAACGAACGATGGTTTGAATTGGCCAGGGACATATTATTGGTACCATGATAGACCATCCAAGAATCTATCTACACAGGGTAGAATTACATCAATGTTTGTTAAGGGTCACTTCTCGTTGTGTGTCAGTTGGTATACAGTAATGATGCGGTCCTCGTGGGGGAACATCATGATGCGAAAGACGGAGGAGGTTATGGCATAAATGGTGTACATATAACTCTTCCTTAGGAGTATATTGTAATCAAAGTGAGCATCCAAGAATTCAACGTCTATGTAGACCGTATTTCCGGCTCAAGAGACTGGGACGTTTTGGTAGAGACCGACGGGAGTCGAAGGACGACCGTCGTATGCTCGAAGTGTGATGATTGAGGGTTTTGGTTCAGGAGACCCTAACTTCTGCCAAACATTTTTTGACATGATGCATGTGGATGCACCCTCGTCTATGACACATCGGTGAATAGTGATATTATGGACCAACACTGGTATCGGGAAGGCAACCATGGAAGGGAGCCTAGGTGACAACAACAAATTGAAAGTATAGCCCCCAAGGAGAGCTGGTCTCTAAGGTGGCTCCGTCAGCATTTTCCTTGAATTAACTCAGTTCATTTCTCAACTCCTTTATAATTTTATTTATCAATTTCAAAGAAATTGTCAAATAAATACTTTAAGCAGCTTGGAATATGATCCTTCACATGTATATATATGTTGTCCTTTTTGGTATGATGCCAAACACCTTATGCCTTCGCAACACAACCCACGACAATCCTAAGCCCAACCGTCGGGAAATTAATGTGCTAATTCAATAATACACGTCAACATATTTTTGGCTTATATTAATACCCAACAACACTTACAATGAAACACTTTGGCATGCCTTAGGTCCCAGGCCCACATACACAATCGACTGTTTAATAAAATGCACCCGCCATACCTTGGATTATCCTTCGAGCTCTTTTGAGAGCGATCACCGTTCGATGAGCCAGCCCCCGATCGGACGGCGTACGTCGATATCGCGCTGAGTCCATAGTCGACAGTTAATGTGCGATGGCACGCGATGAGGGCGGTATCTCCAAACCACTTAAGGCCACGTGTCAGCCTATGGCATAGATCGCATCTGAATTGGAAATACAACTTACCCTACAAAGGCGGTGCGATCAAACTGCTTCCGGCTTTTGAACAATAGGTGACTGTAGGTTAAACCGGGGTTAACACTCGTCTTCCTATTTACTCTGGTTCACTAAACTCAGGTTTGACTCTCGGAACAACACTCTCAGTTCACAACCGAACTTATTTCTCTATAAGCAGGGTTTCACAACCAGAGCTTGCGGCAAACATCTTTACGGATTCATTCTCAGAGACGGGTTGGGTACAATGTAAGTCTGTTATGAGAATTAATTACATTCGAATATGGGCTCTACTTGGGATTTAATACAACAAAGCCTATTCTGACAATTCAAGAGAAATCTACGATCAACAATGGACAGAGAGGCATGCGGAGATTACACAGAAACTCTATTCAACAATTATACACAGAACAATGTTCAACCACCTCGCAATTAAACAAATTACCTCAAAAAGTTCAATTCAAGAAAAATTGATAATCAACGAGCACCGAAATTTATTCAACAGGAAGCAATTGCTTAACACTTAGATTTTACTGCAGAAATCTCCCCCCCTCAATGCATCCGGGGAATAAAATTTATATGGATTATTATGTGTCTCTTCGGTTCCTCTATGAGGACCATTTCTAATCTAACAAAAGGCCTAATTACATTCGAATAACTGAAACATGACAAATGGATTGACCCTAAAACGATTCGAATTCTACTGACTCTAACTGATCTAAATGCAACAGACAGCTAAGGTATTGACACCTTGCCATTACAAATTCGAATGATTTTGAACCCTCCTAGCCACAACATGTGGACAATTTTCCTACATTGTTGGCTAGTGCCTAATGCCCCTGCATCAGACTCCAGAGGGAAAACTTCTTTCATGGACTCCTGTTCATGAGTTCTTCCACTGATCTGCCTATTTTCTGCAACATTCCTTCAGTCATCCAAGTGGCATCTTCCTCTGGCTGGTCCTTCCACTTGATTAAGTACTGAAAGTACTCTTGTCCTCTGGCCTTCTTGGACACTCTTTTGTCCAATATCTTCTCTGGCTGTAATGGTTGTGTTGGAGGTAGCTGCTTTGCCCACTCAATCTGTTCATTGTCTGCTAGTCCTTCTTCTGCACCATCATTTTCATACTTGTACAAATCTGCAACATTAAAAATGGGAGATATTCCAACATCAGGAGGCAATTCAATCTCATAAGCATTAGCAAAAAAACTTTCTAATTATCTTGCATGGCCCAATCTTTTTAAACTTCAGTTTGTTATACTACTTCTTTAGGAATCTCTCCTTTCTCAAGTGTGCCAAAACCAGATCTCCTACTTCAAAATGGACTTCTCTTCTGCTCAAGTCTACTCTGCCTTTTTATTTGATGCTGCTGCCTTGTAGCTGCTATTTCACTTGTTCATGTATGGCTTGGATTTCTAAAGCAAATTCCTCACCATCAACACTCCTCAGTTCTGCCTTTCCCAGATTTCTTAACTCTGATATTCCTCTGGGGTGCATTCCATAAAAAATATGGAATGGAATTTTCCCTGTGCTTCTGTTTGGTGAGTCATTATATGTATATTCTGCCTGGGGAAAAATATGATCCCACTGCCTGGGATGCTCTCTTGCAAGACTTCTCAACAGATTTCCCAGACTTCTATTCACTACCTCAGTTTGTCCATCAGTCTGAGGATGATAAGCTGAGCTGAAACTTAGTTTGGTACCAAGTTTCTTCCACAATTTCCTCCAAAAATGGCCCAAAAATATGGTGTCTCTGTCTGAAACAATAATCTTGGGCAACTCATGCAACCTAACAACTTCTTTGAAAAACAAGTTAGCAACATGGGTGGCATCACTAGTTTTATAACATGGAATAAAATGTGCCATCTTGGAAAATATGTCCACTACAACAAAGACTGCATCATTCCCTCTCCGAGTCTTGGGCAATCCTAGAACAAAATCGACACTCACCATGTCCCAAGGCTTGTCTGGAATAGGCAAGGGAGTGTACAATCCTGCATTCTGGCTCCTTCCTTTGGCATATTGACAGATTTTGAAATTATTTACAAAATTTTCCACTTCTTCTCTCATCTTGGGCCAATAATAGAAGTGACTTAGCTGCTTATAAGTTTTATCAGTACCAAAGTGCCCAGCAAGTCCACCACTATGCTTCTCCTTGATCAAATTTTCTCTCATGGAACATTTTGGTACACACAGTTGATTTCTCCTAAATAGTAAGTCCTCCTGCAAGAAATGATCCAGCCACTGGCTTCTATCTGTTAGATTAGGGTTACAACATGCTTCAAATGCTTCCTTAAAATCTGAATATGTTTTGTATAGTTCCGTGAGAAAATCAAATCCTACAACTTCAAAATTGGTTTCTTGAACAAGCATGTGCCTCCTACTCAAAGCATCAACTACTTTATTTGCTTGGCCACTTATATGTTTCAAAACAAAGTTAAAAATTTAGACATACTCAACCCATTTGGCATGCTTATGATTTAACTTGGGCTGCTGTACAATGTACTGCAAAGCATGATTGTCAAAGTATAATACAAATTCTTTGGACATTAAATAATGCCTCCACTTTTTCAATGCCTGAACAACTGCATAGAATTCCTTCTCATAAGAGGAATACTTCCTTCTGGTTTCATTCAACTTTTCATTGAAATAAGCTACAGGCCTATCATCCTAACTCAGCACAGCTCCAATGGCTTCTCCACTGGCATCACACTTCACTTGAAATGGTTTAGTAAAATCAGGCAGAATCAAAACAGGCTTTTCAGCTATCTTTTTCTTCAAAATTTTAAAGTTTATTTCTGCTTCAGTAGTCCATTTAAATGGTTGTTTGCTCTTTTTTATTGTCTCAACGATGGGTGCATTAATATTACTGAATTTTCTTATAAATTTCCTGTAAAAACTGGCAAGTCCATGGAAACTTCTTACCTCAAAAACATTTATGGGCGAAGGCCACTCCACAATTGCCTTAACTTTTTCTGGGTTGATTTCAATCCTTCTGCAGAGACAACAAAGCCCAAGTACACCAATTCTTCCTTCATGAATGAGCATTTCTTTAAGTTTATTAGCAGTTTCTCTTGGTGCAGCTTCTTCAAGACATAATTAAGATTTCTTATATGTTCTTCTTTAGTTTTGCTGAAAACTAATATATCATCCAGATACACTATCACAAATTTACCAATGAATTCTTTCAACACTTCATTCATAAGTCTCATAAAAGTGCTAGGTGTATTAGACAAACCAAAATGCATTACCATCCATTCATACAGTCCTTCATTCGTTTTAAAGGCAGTTTTCCATTTATCACCCTCCTTTATTCTAATCTGATGATATCCACTTTTTAAGTCTAACTTTGAAAAATATTTGGCACCACTCAAACAATCCATTAAATCCTCAACCCTGGGAAAAGGGAATCTGTACCTGATTGTTATCTTATTAATAGCTCTGGAATCAGTACACATTCTCCAGCCTCCATCTTTCTTTGGGCTCAATACTGCTGACACTGCACACAGGCTCAAACTTTCTCTGATCATCCCCTTGTCCACTAGTTCCTGTACCTGCTTCCTGATTTCCTCATTTTCTGTGGGAGTCATTCTGTAGGCTACCTTATTTGGTAGATTTGAACCTGGGATAAAATTTTTCTGATGGCTGATCTTTCTCACAGGGGGCAGCTCATCAGGCAAATCATCCACAACAATATCACAATAACTGCCTAACATATCTTGGATTTCTATTGGCAAATCATAAATCTTTGTAGAAGTAAGAACTAACTTAGGTTTGCAAACTAAAGCAAAGCTTACCTCTTGTTCTTCAAGCTGCTGTAGATACTCCTTCTCGCTCAACAAAAAGTTCTTTGGGTCAGCCACTCTGCTTGATGGTTCCCCTTCTTCCATGGGTATCAATGTATGATGTACCCCATCTTTGAAGAACTTGTAAGTGTTCTTCTTGCCATCATGCACTGCTGCTCTGTCAAATTGCCAAGGTCTACCCAGCAGTATGTGACACACATCCATGGGCATCACATCACACAGGACTTTGTCTTTATAGTTTCCCATTTGCAGCTCTATCTCACACTGTTATTTTACAATTAGCTGGTGCCCTTTATGCAGCCAGGACACCCTGTAGGGAGTTGGATGCTCCCTTGTCTTCAGCTTCAATTTCTCTATCACCTCAGTGGAAACCAGATTGTCTGTGTTTCCACTATCGATGACTAGCTGGCAGCATTTCCCCTGGACTTTGCATATGCTCCTAAAAAAAGTCTTCCTTTGTGCAGGCTCAGTGACCTCTTTGGCTTGTTTCAACAGGACCTTATTAACCACCAAGGACTCTCCCCTCTCTGGTAGAATTTCTTCTTCAATTGCTACCTCTTCTCCAGCCTGGGCAACAACAACATTTCTTGGACCAGCACCCATGTTCTCTGGGCACTCATAGTGCTTGTGTCCCACTTGATGACATCTATAGCACCTCAATTCTCTACCTCTGCCTCGGCCTCCTCTTCCTCTGTAAGAACCCCTTCTACCTCTTGCATCACCCTCTGTAGATGCATTCTGAGGTGAGCTATTGTTAGCTCCATCTCTAGGTGTAGTAGGCTTTCCTCTACCACCCTGACTTCCCTTTCCACGAAAATTACCTCTCCCTTTGGCAGACTGCTTTCTCAGGAGTTTCTCCTCTGCTTTCAAGGCCATCTGATAGGCCTCTTCAACTATCTTAGAAGACAGAAGACCAATTTCATCTTGGATTTCCAGCTTGAGACCATTCACATATCTAGCTATCTTCTCAGGTGTGTCTTGAAATTGCCCAGCTCTTATACTTACTCTATAGAATTCTTCTGTGTATTCCTTTACTATCAGCAACCTTTGTCTCAGGTTCTGCATTTGCCTAAACAATGTTAGCTGATAATCACTAGGCAATAATTTACCTTTTAGCTTAGCCATCATTCTGGTCCAGCTTTTGATAGGCTATTTTCCAGCTCTCCTTCTTTCTGCTTGCACTCCATCCCACCAAAGTGCAGCATGTCCCTTTAGCTTTGTTATTGCAAAATTGACCTTCTTATCTTTGCTCATTTCTTCATAGTCAAAGAACTTGTTCATTTCATTAATCCAGTCCACCAGCTCTTCTGGATTCAGTCCTCCTGCAAAACTTGACACTTCAATCTTGGGCTTAACTGCAGACCCTAGAACAGTTCTGAGGAGCCTCATCTCAGGAGGAATCTCAGCATTTTCTCTAGCTTCTTCTAATTCAGGTTCACTGATGTCTTCGGGATCTATGGGTTGTCCTCACTCCATGGCATCCATTCTGGCTTCAAACCTTTGCAAGGTCTCCAACCTTCTACATTGGCAATAGGTCTGCCTCTCCTTCTGCCAACACCTCTAACAACTCGGATTGCCATGTCAGTCCTATGAAAAAAAAACTCAAAAAAATCTCTGATACCACAATTAAAAACAAAAAATTGAAAGTCTAGCCCCCAAGGAGAGCTGGTCTCTAAGGTGGCTCCGTCAACATTTTCCTTGAATTAATTCAGTTCATTTCTCAACTCCTCTATAATTTTATTTATCAATTTCAGAGAAATTTTCAAATAAATACTTTAAGCAGCTTGGACTATGATCCTTCACATGTAAAAATATGTTGTCATTTTTGGTATGATTCCAAACACCTTATGACTCCGCAACACAACCCACGACAATCCTAAGCCCAATCGTCAGGAAATTAATGTACTAATTCAATAATACACGTCAACATATTTTTGGCTTATATTAATACCCAACGACACTTACAATGAAACATTTTGGCATGCCTTAGGTCCCGGGCCCACATACACAATCGACTTTTTAATAAAATGCACCCGCCATACCTTGGATTATCCTCCGAGCTCTTTCGAGAGCGATCACCGTACGATGAGACAGCCTCCGATCGGATGGAGTACGTCGATATCACGCTGAGTCCACAGTCGACAGTTAACGTGCGATGGCAAGCGATGAGGGCGGTATCTCCAAACCACTTAAGGCCATGTGTTAGCCTATGGCATATATCGCGTCTAAATTGGAAATACAGCTTACCCTACAAAGTCGGTGCGATCAAACTGCTTCCGGCTTTTGAACAATAGGTGACTGTAGGTTAAAACGGGGTTAACACCTGTCTTCCTATTCACTTCGGTTCACTAAACTCAGGTTCGACTCTCGGAACAACACTCTCAGTTCACAACCAAAATTATTTCTCCGTAAGCGGGGTTTCACAACCAGAGCTTGTGGCAAACATATTTACGAATTCATTCTCAGAGATGGGTTGGGTACAATGTAATTCTGTTACGAGAATTAATTACATCCGACTATGGCCTCTACCTAGGATTTAATACAACAGAGCCTATTCTGACAATTCAAGAGAAATCTACGATCAACAATGGACAGAGAGGCATGCAGAGATTACACAGCAACTCTATTCAACAATTATACACAGAACAGTGTTCAACCACCTCACAATTAAACAAATTCCCTCACAAAGGTCAATTCAAGACAAATTGATAATCAACAAGCACCGAAATTTATTCAACAGGAAGCAATTGCTTAACACTCAGATTTTACTGCAGAAATATCCCCCCTTCAATGCATCCAGGGAATACAATTTATATGGATTATTATGTGTCTCTTCGGTTCCTCTCTGAGGACCGTTTCTAATCTAAGAAAAGGCCTAATTACATTCGAATAACTGAAACAGGATAGATGGACTGAACCTAAAACTATTCGACTTCTACTGACTCTAACTGATCTAAATGCAACAAACAACTAAGGTATTGACACCTTGTTGTTACAAATTCGAATGATTTTGAACCCTCCTAGCCACAACATGTGGAAAATTTTCCTACATTGCTGGCTAGTGCCTAATGCCCCTGCATCACTAGGGGTGGCTTTGTCTAAGTCAAAAGCCATTAGGCCTGTATCGTCAGGGTCGATAGCGCTTAATGCAGAAAGTAGGCCTTTCCGTTGTTTCAAGCATGACTGTAGTACTTCCAGAGCTAACAAAGTAGCGGAATATTGTGCTAAATTATCCATGATGCTATAATTATGGGCTGCTTTGGAGTATTTTCCTACTCGCCTATTAGGTCCCTTTGCCATCTTTGGCAATGGTTCTATAGTAATATTTGAAATGGTCAAAGGTGCAATCGGTGCACTGGTACTTGCCCTTGACGTATTGGTGTTTGGTGGGGTGTCGTAATTGTGATTCCGTGTTTGGAAAAACATTTGTTCTCCAGTCATGTAGATTTCATGGCTGCTTTTCTGGGAGTCGTCTGGGTTTTGCTGGTGAGTGCTTACCATCCCTTGATTGGGGAAAGATTCTTGCATCACAGCTATTTGCTGGGAAGATCCTCTTTGTCCTTAGTTACTCTGTAACTTCTTTAGCTCAGGGATATCGAGACAGTGGTGAGTATAGTGGCCATACTCACTGTTGGGCCAGAATTGGGAATTACAGATAAATCACGCTTCCCTAGACAAGTGCTAGTCTAGAAAAACAGGTGAAAGACAATACGACTATTCTTCCTAACTTAGAATAGATACACAAAGAGGATTGGAGGCTTACTTGTTCAGTCGCTTCCAAATGGTTTCTTTTGTCGCTTCCGCTGCAACTTCAAATTCAAGCAGTTTGTAGGTTGAATGATTCCTTCAAGAAAGAACACTGAAACAACAGAAGATGCAATAATATAGATATCTATTCAAGCTAGTTATCTGAATTAGTAAGGCATAGACCATATACATCAACTAAGATCTTGAAATACAGAAAATCAAAGCCAATACAGATGCATATAGGGAAAAATAAGAAGTACTCTTTATTGATGATAGAAGGAGAGGTTACAACCTAGTGATTGATTTGAAGTGACCTTCCAGCAATGTTCCCAAACCTCATCACAGTATAAATCTCTCCAGCAGTAGCTTCACAATTCTAGCTCTCAATTGAAAATTCTCTAGAATTTCTCTACTCAAATTCTCCTCTTCAAGCACTCAAATCTATGCTCAATTTATAGATGAACTGTAGGTTGTTTTGCAATCAATAACTTTCCAAAAATAGGCAAGACATGTTTCCATTCATGTAGATGTCAAATGGACACTTGGATCTGAAGCTTGACACATGTGAACTCTTCTAGAAGGCACTAGCCAAGTGGAGATTCTGGAACAATGAGAATTTCGCTCCCAATGTGACCAATTCACCTGTGAATGTCGGGAAGTGTTTTTCAGAGCAGCCTTGCATGGGGCTACCTACATATGCAACGCACTTAAGCCCCTTAGAGCATGCGTTGGTGAGCTCTCATATGCTATATAATAAGCTTCAAACCATGAAAACCTTTGCTTGATGAAAGTATTGCTTGATTTGTCTTAGGGCATGTAGCAACTAAAATTATAGGGAATGATAGACCCTTGATCATTGGTCCTGGAGATGATGTCCAGTGAACTAGGTCATTGGGAATGGTGCCCAAATTGACCTATAACAATTTCCCCCTAAAGCATGAGATCCAAATAATAAGAACATTTGATTGAGATGCTTTACACTATGATGAGTCTGGAAACGAAGCAGAGTGGTCACTTGCATCAATATTACAATACATTACATCATTATATATCCTCTTTTGATCATAATTGCTGAGGGTAGGAATTCCCATATTCAGCACATAAAACAATCTAATAACATGTACATAATTTAGAAAGTCGTCTTCATTGGAATGTTGCCCAGATGTAGACATGCTTATAGATATAGGCCCATGTTTGGATGACAATATATATGTAAGGTCACCAAACAGATGATGTGTACCAAAATCCTAGAATTGCAGCTCGGATGGTTGAAACTAGATCCGGGGTATTCTTATCTCGTTCACTCGATCATTCGGGTACAAGTCTAGCCATGTGAATATATGATTTGTAATCGAACATGGAAAGACATCATTTGATTACCAGCCAATGATGTGAGTTTTTAACAAACGCGAGAGAACCACCATTAATGTCAATGGCCCTCAAGGTACTGCAGTACATTTCTAAAGGCGCGAATATATGATTTGATGTCGAACGTCAAACAAAATCTTTTGGTCAAAGGTCCGGAAGCGAGGATCTTGTCGATGTTGTAACAAGCCTCATGGTACTAGAATCTAATGTTTCTAAGTGAACTTCTTGGATATTGATTTGTCCTCGATAGGAAGTCACCTTATTGTAAAACTGGAGTTACTAATTTCAGAGACAAGGGTATGACTTGATATAGAAATTTTCAGGGATGACGGTCATGAAAATGAAGGTTTATGAGTATTGCAGAAGGATGAGTTTTTAATCACTAGATGAATTCTCTTGAACATATCGGCGACACTGTGATGAGTTGGCAGCATTGAGCCAAAACCGAAGTGAAGGTATGATGAACCATAAGTGTGAATGAACTATCAAGATGATTACCCAACCCAAACAGTCATGGACATGGAGTGAAAGAAGTGTCATGTTCAAGAGCGACTTGCTACCAAAAAGAAACTTTTCTCACTTTTCCCAAATTTTCCCCTGTCATTTGTCGACCAGTACCTCTTTATTTTTTAACAAGCTTGAGGAGGATAACATTTTCTTGATCTATAATTCAACCCTTTGGGTGGATAAAGTATCGCTATTTAATAATTTAACGAGTCTAGTGATGAATGAAACTCGATTCTTGCCATGATTGACAAGCCCATCACTATTTTTTGTTTTAACAAGCTTAATGACAGTGATAGCCTAGTCCTTTTTCATATTTAGAGAGTCTGAAAAAGAGGACGAAAGGGAACTCCAAAAGTAATTTTTCATAAATTTGTCACTCAGATCCAAAAAAGTGTAAAATAATATCTGAGAGAACCTCTTTGGTCATGTTTAACCAAGGTATTCTTTTTTCGTAAATAATCTATCTCAGTCCGGAAAAGGGTTAAACTGATACTGAGTAGATATCAATTAATTTACTTTAACGAGCTCGAAAAGACAAGTGCTCGGCAATATTTTCACATTATCGGAGTCTGAAAAGAGCTGAAAGAAGACTCCAAGGGTTCCTTTTTCACTGTTATCGAAGCTCGAAAAAGAGATAAAAGTGTGCTTCAAATCCTTTTTCATTTTTAACAAAGCTTGAAAAATAAGGAGAAAAAGTATGCTTTGTGGTCAAGTCATTCTTTGAATAAATTTTCATGACTAATCTGTTCATCAATTTTATTTCCTGTTTATAACAACATTAAATGGATTAAAAATACCCGTTTCAGGATAAAAACATAATAAAACTATAGTCATAGCAATAAATTTAACTTGCAAACAATTAAACGACTCTAAAAAGTGACTGACTATACAAACATTCATGTCAACATTAGTTTGACCAAAAAGTGACTGAGTACTGTCATATTGGGTGACCAAAGGTTGCCCCCAGCATAAGGAGGATAATAAGACAGAAAATAATTTTCTCCAAATGTTGGGGGTCCAGTTGATATGGTACTTAAAGGAATTGACCCAAAAGGACCGACTTGATATTTCCCTGATGATGTATGTAATGAATCAAGTCGTTCAGTACTAACGATAGGACTACTAGTTAAAATACTAGATGATGACATTGGAAAATACCATGAACGTGAAGATGCACGAGAGAAAGTTCCAGATAATGATTTGTAACCTGTTGGGACCGAAGGGCCACCATGCAAATATGACTCTAGTGAGGTTGTGAACATAGACATAGTAGCGAGGGTAGGAGCTAAAGTAATTGGAACAACAGACCTAACCAAAGATGTTGGTTCAGACATGGTTGTGTGACCAAATGTATACCCTTGAAAATCGATGGTAGATTGAATGGGAACAGGATCAACAAAAGAAGATGGAAATGATTGAGGAAAAGACTTGTACAGGTAAAGGTCCCCCCAAAAATGGGTTGGAGTTAAAGGTGTATCATCTTGTGGGATTTCTTCAATCGAAATTAAACCAAGAGGAAGAACTTCACCGTTAGGCACAAAATATATTTCAGACGGTTGACTGTGTGATATAGGAGTTTCAGTTGCTACAGAAATTTGTGGGGTGACCAAGGTAAGAACAACTTCCGGTTGTTCGACTTCAAGATTCAGATTTTCTTGCAAAGAAGAGACAGGATCTGGATCAATTTGTGATTGAACAACGTCGGGTCCAGGAGGTATAGTCTCAACGATTGAATGGATCGTGACCATGGGTAGTTGTGAAGACTCCGTTTCAACAACAGTGAACGAACCGGGATTTGTGGAAACAATTTGAGCTAACTCTAGTTTAAAAGATGATGTTTCTCCAGAGGTACGAATTGTACTTGATTCGCCAGATTGTGATCGCCTTCACCTACCAGAAGTAACTTCCGGTGGTAAAGGTGGTTTTAAAGATAATCTACGCGAACGACGGGGGATAGGATTTTTTTCTTCCACGATTACTGATTTATTTTATCCAAAAAACAAATAAACAAAAAGAGGGTAATGCTAGGCAAAAGGGTTTACCAAGAAACTGTGAACTACAGAATACCTCCTGGTGAACTAAGAAGTAAGGGCAGGTAATCTCCCCGAATGTTGTGTTCGGTGTATCACAATTTCAAGGCGGCTGACTCGATTCACTATGGATGGATAGCACCTAAAATTTGTCCTCCCAAATATACCCAAAGGTACGTAGAGACCCAAGTCTATATTAGCGATGTCTGATGTGAAACCGCACAGTGAGAGAACCCCCTTATACTTATCGTACTATAACACCACCCGATATACCCGAAAGTACGTGGATGAGCTACGATATACTTATGTACGTGGAGTGAGATATCAACTCGGAATGTATCGCAGACAAGTTAACGAAAGCTGCTATGTTTTACGACACCGGAACACGTCTCTAGCCTAGACCTTCTAAATGTTATCGTTATGGTTCCAATGTGTTGTTAAGTAAATTGAGATTAATTTTATGTTGATCTTGCTTAACAATTTTCCTTTCAAAGGTTCACCGCGATGATGTGTATGAAATTCCTAAAATGCAAGCTAATAATGATAAACAAACTTTCACTTTCAACTTTTTCAATGAAAAACCTAGCTACTAAGGGAAGAGAGCAAATAATTTGTGAGCAAACAAATCAATGAACAAAACAAAATCAATGAGCACAAACTAAATGCAAGTTTCCTAATTTTCCTTTTGCAAAACAAACACAATCCTACATGCAAATGCAAGTTTTTATTTTCAGTTTCCTTAATGTTATGAATGTAGAAAAGAAACTAGGTGCATTAGATCAATAATTCAAATGCTTTTTAATTTTGAGAAATGAATAATGCAAACAATAATTTCTCTTTTGAAGGAAAAACGAGGATTTCAACAACAATTTCTCCTATCAAGGAACTGAAGATTTTACGACAATTTCCTATTGCAAAAGAAAATGATTCTTAATGCGACCATAAAAAGTACTTTGAAATCAACTTGTCAATGATAAAGAAAAACTTTTTTAAACAAACATTGAACAAATTTTCAGCCAAAGGAGGAAGAAGTATATATATTTACTGGTCAATTGAGCATCAAACTTTTCAGAACACAGCAGCAAAAAAAATTGAAGCAAATTGCAAGGTCAAATTCAAGGGAATTTGGGTACTTTCAGGAGTCAATATAGTCTCCAAGGGGATACAGTGCTCTACAAAGCACAATTTCCAGTCTAAGGGTGCGTTGGGCGCAGTATACAAAGAAAAATACTACTGTTTAAGTCACTGTCTTTGCAAACTAGGCTTTGATAATGTTTAATATTTATGTGTAACAACTAATGGGTGGATAAATAAAGCAAATCAGAGGCTAAAACACCTAGAACTAAGAGAAATTCTCCCCAGTGGAGTCGCCAATTTTTTGGGCCAGAATTATGAATCACAGATAAATCACGCTTCCCTAGGCAGGTGCTAGTCTAGAACAACAGGTGAAAGACTATATGACTATTATTCCTAACTCAAAATAGATACATAGAGAGGATTGGAGGCTTACTTGTTCAGTTTCTTCCAAATGGTTCCTTCTGTTTCTTCCGTTGCAGCTTCAAATTCAAGTGGTTTGTAGGCTGAATGCTTCCTGAAAGAAAGAACATTGAAACAATAGAAGATGCAATAATATAGATATTTATTCAAGCTAGTTAGCTAAATCAGTAAAGCATAGACCATATACATCAACTAAGATCTTGCAATATGGAAAATCAAAGCCAATACAGATGCATATAGGGAAAAATAAGCAGTACTCTTTATTGATTATAGAAGGAGAGGTTACAACCTAGTGACTGATTTGAAGTGACCTTACAGCAACGTTCCCAAACCTCATCACAGTATAAATCTCTCCAGCAGTAGCTTCACAAATCTAGCTCTCAATTGAAAATTCTCCAGCATTTCTCTACTCAAATTCTCCTTTTCAAGCACTCATACCTGTGCTCAATTTATAGATGAACTGTAGGTTATTTTGCAATCAATAACTTTCCAAAAATAGGCAAGACATGTTTCCAGTCATGTATATGTCAAATGGACACTTGGATCTGAAGCTTGACACATGTGAACTCTTCTAGAAGGCACTAGCCAAGTGGAGATTCTGGAACAATGAGAATTTCGCTCCCAATGTGACCAACGCACCTGTGAATGTCGAGAAGTGCTTTGCAGAGCAGCCTTGCATGGGGCTACCTGCATGTGCAACACACTTAGGCCCCTTAGAGCCTGCGTTGGTGAGCTCTCATATGCTATATAATAAGCTTCAAACCATGGAAACCTTTGCTTGATGAAAGTCTTGCTTGATTTGTCTTGTTTCTTGTCTTAGGGCATGTAGCAACTGAAATGATAGGGAATGATAAAGCCTTGATCATTGGTCTTGGAGATTATGTCTAGTTAACCAGGTCATTGGGAATGGTGCCCAAATTGACCTATAACACTCACCACATATCGAACATGATGGTTTATTTGAAGAGGTGGCCTTTTTCTCTTTCATTGGTCATTTCTCGGCTCCTGGTTCTAATTCTGCTTGGGGTTGCCTCCAGCCTGGGATCGAAGTGGGTGCTGTTGGTTTTTGCCCCCTTATCCAGGGTTCTTGTTTTTGGATTTTTTCTTCACCACGTTAGGAGGGTATTTATCCTGATTATATTGGTGTGGTTGGTTTTGGGATGGCTACACAAAGTTCACATGTGCATTATTCTGCATAGGTGGGTCATCTGCTGGGGACTGAGCATAACGCGGTCCCTGGTTTGCACCTGGATGTTGGAGGGGAGATCTTCCGTCAATGTTTCTCTCTGTGTATTGGGTCCCCTGAGCCGGAGGATAAGGTCTTCCCTAGTGATACGCTTGCACCCTATTAGTCAAATTTTGTTGAGGCATATGATGACTTTGAAAATTGGGTTGAGGTACATTCTGGGTAGAACTATACGTATATCTGGGGTTTTGACTGCTGTTTCCTGGGTAACTTTGGGTCATTGACCCAATTATCCCATCTGTAGAGCTCGACGTGCCTAGAAATTCTTAATAAGTCTGCAGGCATGGGGCGTTAGGTAGGATGTTATAAATGTGTCCTGACTGCGTATAAATCAGCTCAAGCTTCTAGGCTTTGCTGATTGTGTCCTCTTCAGATGTGGGATTCCACTGTGCCACATCCTTTGAAATATTTGTCGTAAGAGTTTTCCAGAAAAAATCTAAGAGAACCTAGTCGTCAAGTTTAACTTTACATAAACTGCAACGCTGCCTCCATTCATGGAGATGGTTCGAGATATGGACGGCGGGGGTTTGTCTAAAATGCGTCAGTAATTCCATTCCAGAATCATGGTGAATGGGTAACAGAAAATTGTTAGGAACATGGTAGCGAGGGCACTGAAGGTTCCATGTGAAGCTGAGGGTTGCTCCACATACCACTTCGCGGCTACTCCTGTAAGAGTGCATTGAAATAATCTCAATCGAATAGTGTCGTCAATGATACTGTTCGATGCGCACCACAGGTGAAAGGTCATGACAT
Organism: Pinus albicaulis; assembly: GCA_034641835.2. Classification (NCBI taxonomy): domain Eukaryota; kingdom Viridiplantae; phylum Streptophyta; class Pinopsida; order Pinales; family Pinaceae; genus Pinus; species Pinus albicaulis. Next base: position 425,507,130 of record CM076569.1, on the reverse strand, counting down.
GATTACCTGGGTCTTCCGTTTGCTTGCATTCAAAATTTGGTATATCCAAAGGGAGCTTCGTGGGCATGAGAGGCCATGTAGGATTGTGTGGGATGGGGTCATTCATCAACTTGGTTAAATCGAATAGATTCAATGAAGCTAAGAAAGGTGACTAAGAGGTTGATGCCATTGCAATGTGTGAAGACACAAAGTTCTGGTTAGAATGAGGGTTAGTCTATGACGTACCCTACTGTGTATTCAGATGGCTTCCCGAATGGGACACACTCCTCTTCTCCCTAGGGGTCGTGGGAGGAGTGGTGTGTGGTGTGGTGTTGGGAGACCGACTAGGGTTACCAACTATAGTTGCCCCAATAAAAAATGAACCGATAATGGTTGCAACGTTCCGTCTTTGACGCCTGAATGGCGAAAGACCTGGAACCCCTCCTAGTAATGGGGGGAGGTCCAAAAGACGTCTGGATCTATGAGGTTCCGTTGGGACTTGTCAGATGTCACCTAGGTTTTCGAAAAATTTGAGAGGATAGAGTCTATGATCAAAGAAAACTTCTTGTCACATACATAAAACAAAGCGAAAAAATAAAATAATTTTCCCGTTAAATTAATCTATGTGATCAAAGAAAAAAAAGTGGTTATTGTTCGTTTGCATATGATACTCAAAATCCTAGAATACCTATTGTGTCCTCACACTCTCAAAAGTAACTGGGCCTTGAGAATATTTCTTGCGAGTTCTGGCACAACGTCTCGTAAGAGCTGGCGATGCCCCCAGTCAGCTGAAGAGAATCCACCAAGGTAAGGGTAGAGGGTCTGGCGCTTGCCTGCATCGTCACTTATAGGGAAAATGATGCCCTAGTTTTTGGCCACTAGGAACCACCGTCCCATGTGAGCGTTCGAGTCTTGGGCTTCTTGGTAGTCAGCTAACAATACTGAGTATTAGCCAGGTTAGGTAGCCCCAATTGATACCGCACGCATTGTGCCTAAGCCTAACCCCCTCTGAAACGGGTCTCTGCCGCGCTTGGGTTTTATTTTCCATGGGCTAATAGGTGGATTTGAACCTCTCTAAATACACAAATTCTATGTTTCAATATGAAGTATGATCAAGGCGGCTTATTGGATGCCTACCCCCTTGATCCTAACTTAAGCTATAAATTATTTTTTGGCCCCTGTGGGGAGAATTTAGTGAGTTTGGTTAAGTTAGTTTTAGGTGTCTTTTCTTCGCTTAGTGGGTGAGTGTGTGTGAGCACAAAGTAGACAAGCACATAGTTTGAATGGGTGGATATCAATGATCCTTTACAAAATCCCCTATTTAAACTATGTTGTATTGTTCCTGGCTCAAATGAAAAACATGTGCGGATAATGGGCCGCTTTCAAGTTTTCCTAGTTAATATATGTGACCAACTATAGGGAGATGGCGATTTGTGATAGGGAGCATTCATATGCTTACCTAGGATCACCAGAGGGTGCAAAGGTAGCAGAGATTACTTGCTCTTCTATAAACAATTCAATCCTAGTCTCGAAATTCCTAGTGCAAAAATTGAACTAAACTAACAACTTCTACACTAGGAAAAAGAAAACTAGCTATGCATGCGTGGTCTTGGGCCACTTACTTGGGCTAGTTATCTAGGTGTGTAAGTACCAAAATTTTCAAAACATTAATTTTTTTCGGAATGCAAGTTATTTCCCCCCCTACTTAAATTATGTGTGAAATTTGAAAAAATCAACTTGTAGCAAAACTGACACTAAGCCTACAAAAGGCAGCTAAAAGTGAGTTTTAACAAGCTGCGGGGTACCATAACCAGTGCTGGAAGGTGTATTAGGGGATTCCAAGCACCTTACAAGCGAAAAAAGATAGAAATTAGGGAGAAATTTCTCATTAGGTAATTTGCGAGCAAAAGGCTAAGATAGATTCGCTTTCTGCACGCTGGTCAGCTCTGAACGCGTGCCCTGTGCGTCTGTGAGGAAAAAACACGCGCAAATTCCTGTAAGTAAAAAATTTTTAGAGGCAGCTCTTCTTCATTCTGTCACTTGGGATGAACTAGGGATTGCAAGAGAAATAAGGGAAAGTTTAACTCCACTCCACAACATAGACAAAGGTATCTGCAAAAATAAATCACAACCACATAAACTTGGTAATAAAACATTAATGGAGTCGCCAATCCTATTGTAGTGTGTTTAGTGCACGTATGTACAAAATCACACCAATGTAAGGGGTGTGGTTTAACCCATTAATCTATTGGTAACAGGAAGAAAGAAGTGGAGTCAAGGAAGTTAGTGGAACATGCTAGAATCAATAACCATACTATATAGAGGAAAAAGCATGCAAATGTAAACTAAAACTAAACTAAAACTAAAAAAAAATAAAGAAGCTCTGAAAAGAGTCAAACGAAAAAAATAATGAAAACGGTGGCTCTAGGCCCCTCTTATTGAGCGTTGGTAATAAGAAGAGTGAAACTTTACCCTCTTTCCAAAGGGCCCCTAGACAATGGTTCTAGGTCCCGATGCAAGGATGTTTTTATCCCAAGCTTGCCTCGGGTGCAGTCTCTCTCTCTCTCTATTGTGTTGGACTGAACTTGTTGGATGGCCAACAATTGAGTCCCCTCTATCTTCAGCTCCAGGTCACACAATGCCGGTATTGCTTGGGCAATTCTGGCCAGCATAAGAATTTGATCACCCATTCTTCATCTCATGGTGGTCTTATATAGGAGATTTCAAATCCTCCCTTCCCTCTCTTGGTACATGGAGGACGGTGACCCAAGAGAGGGGTATGATTCCTTTGTGTGCTCACATAGTGTCTAAGGAGACTTTGGAGGATGTCCTTAGGCAGATTCATGTAAGGCATCACTTGTCCTTTGCTTTGTGTGGTCCCGGATAGTGACATTTCACCACTCTCAGAAATGCACGCATATCGGGAAAAAAGATGCATAGAAGGTGCTCTTCTCAAAGGATTATGTGCGCAAATAGAATTTAGGACTAGTTCAAATTTGATTTTCCTCAAAACTTAGAGATTTTTAAATACTTTCCAGATTCTGTAATGTCTTCTAGCCCTGTAAATCCTTTGGCTTGACATTAATTAATGTCATCTTCTACTGTACGATTCTCCAGTGTTAAAAATCGTGTCTGAATTCTTGTTGTGTTAATGAGGTAGAAAACCACCCTTTATATAGGGACTATCTTCATTGTTCTTAGTCGACATGAAAATTCTGTGGGTGAGACAACTTGTACATTTGTTTGTGGGCCGACTTGGCAAGGAGTGTGTCAAACATATTTGAGTTGACTTCAATGAGAATTTTGACAAGGTCTTTGGAGCATACAATTTCATCAATGATTTTCCTTTACATGTGTAATAACACTTCATATACATGACTCTAAATTATACATTTATGACAATATGAGAAACCCCTAAAGACATCAAGAAGAAGTGTTTGACCTATAATAAAAACTCCTTGCTCATGAAACCCATGAAGCAAGCATTACAAAATACATTTTATTATCTTTGTCTTCTTCATTACATAAATTCTTTATTACTTAGTCATTATGAAGACCGAACCTAGTTACAGTTTCCAACACTCCCTCTTAACTAGAGAGGTATTCATAATGGTACATGATCACTCTTAGTATGAAGAATCTCATAATAATAATTCAATTGGTAATCCATCTGTTATAACATCATATTAACCAACATTGTTACAGTGCAAGCCCTTGACTAACAACTCCATCATGGGCTACAATGCTAGTGAGACCAATGATTATAGACACCTTTATAATTTTCTCCAAGGTACATACTCCACCCAGGTGTTCACTGAGTATGACCTATAAGGACTATTCTTATCGGGACAAATAATCCTCAAAGAATATCCATCCTTTCATGAATACACTTATCAAAACATCTTATCACTTTCTCAAAGAGTATCTGATGCCAGATGATTACCCAATCCTCCATTCTGTCTTCACAGGTGAAGAAAATAATGACATGTCTATCTCTCCCTCTCAACTATGGAGGACATATTCCACAAAGGAATATACTTACAAAGAATGTACCTAAGATTTATTTTTGGCTTAGGAGTCACGAAGTTTCTTCCATGTAAGAAACTCATTATCAAGCTCCCTCTTAATCAGGGAGCTACAACAACAATAATGATTCATCTACTCATGAAGGACTCCTTCTGTTGATGTCATGGATTGAGGAGCCTCCAATTATTCATAGGGCACAGATCATTTATAACTTTCATTCATGAGTCATGTCTTTAGAAAGTGATCCATCAATCTTTTTATCTAGTCTAGCTTAATGTCACGTTGCTTTTCCTTTAAACCATATATCTTCCAAGGATATTTAATCCTTCCGTATGGTTATCAACCTTTGGAAGACATCTACTTCCATTTGGTAGCCCTGCATAAGCTCATAAAATTTTATTAAGTTATAAATATGAATACTTAAATCAAAATTTACCTCAGTGATGATATTTCACCATGACATTCTTCTTGTAGGCATCAAAATTCTTGACACATATACAAAAGATATTTATTTCCAAGGGTCTTAATCTTTTCTAGACTCTTATCAGAGTCTGCATATCTTCCCAGGAGATTTTCTAGTCAAGTCTTCTTGGTTTCCTTGGATGTTGAATGCCTCTTTTCATGATTGCACTTTTTTGTGATCTCTTCCTTTCTCTTTCACACAATTTTATTTTATTCCCAGGAACTTTCAATGTGCAGCTCCTTGATAATATATAATCACCTCATCTTCCATATGAGGACATGTTATGTTGATTTCATTTGGTGTGGAACATGTCTATTGACAACCTGTGCACTGGAAGAGTTTCTTCTTTATTTGATCATACTTCTTATACCTGCATCCATATGACATAACTTCATATCATCCAATTTCAACACATATATACATATACCTCATCCTTATTATTTTGAGTCATCCTGCAATAGGTTTTATTAGAGTGAATAGTTTCATTCCCTTGACGTGATTCATCAATATGTCATTATTTATAATCCCAGAATTCTCAAGGAAACTCATTACTTTATTTCTAACCAGTGAGTCCAAAGAGGCCTCCATTAGAAAATGTCAAAATCTGTTTCCACATTGATTATTGAATGATGATCCTTGATCTAGATTACTACCTTTCATCAATGTTGTTTTAGTGAGGTTCCCAGTAGTTACTTCTTTCATGGCATAGTTGTTGCATAAGTACATTGCAGAAATCCTCCTATGTCAAGTGATCCTTCTTCAATGCTTCTATAATGATGCCAATCCTAATATACAATGTTTCCTAACATAATATTTTATAACCAACAGATACCTCTTAAAGAGGAAGATGATCTCAACTATAGTAGAGATCTTTCACTTCTTCTTTCTTAGGCTTCTTTGAATCACGTTCTTCTATTTATTCAAAAACATGGGCTTCCTCCTATTTCCTCTTGTCCTTATATTTGGGACAATATTTCTTATAGTGCCCAATTTCATTATATCCATAGCATCGTAACTTATCCATGTTTCTCCCTTTATTATGAGGACTAAACTTACTGAATATTCCCTTTCTCCTTTAGATGGAAAAATAGGCTTGATTCTATTCATTTGATCCTATATCCACTTTAGCTTTTAAACTTGTTTCTTATATCCTACAAAGAAACAATAGATCCTGGAATGGTGTTGCTTCTTTCTTCTCATAGATACTTGAAGTGAAGTTTCCCTATTCCTCTGGTAGAGCATTCAACACCACTGTAGTTATTTCTATATCAGACATTACTTCTCCTAATTCCTGCAGTTGATCTTGTACTTCATAAAGTATGAAGTTATTCCTTCTCTTGGCATATTCAACCTCTATAGTTCTCATTTCAGAGATATTACTTCTCTGCAGTACTCACCGAGAATAGCTCCACCAATTTTATCATATATTACTTTTGAAGATTCTAGTTTTGATACATAGGGAATGAGAGAGTCCTTTATAGATTCTATAAGAATCCTCTGGGCTCTTATGTCTCCCTTCATGTATTTTTCATATGCTTGAGATATTATTTTGAACGTCTATTTGATGAAATTTTGATATGACTTCATTCTCAATAAGATTTAGATCTTCCCTTTTCTTCTATGCAAGAAAGTTTGAAATCCCAACCAATTTGTTTTTTTCTTTGCAAAAATAAATTTTGACAGATTCAGATGAAGTCATAAATATAATTACTTGAATAGATGCTTTTATTCTTCTATAAACTTCTTTGATGATGATGTAAATAGCAGAAGGAGCTCCCTCTTAGATTAGCTTCTTCAACAGTGGTGAATGAGAGCTAGATCACCTTGGATCCTTGATGATGATGATGTCTTCAACAAGGTGGCTTGATGATGTCTTCGACAATGTTGATTTGATTTCAACACCAAATAATTGACGATGTATAGATATTTATGTATAGGTTTTTTGATAAAGATCCTTTATCTTCTTGAGATGACTTTCAAATTTCTGCATGAAGTAGAATCCTTGATCTCTTCATACTTGTGTGTCTTCTTTCCAAACAACCCTTTCTTTTCTTCAACACCTTAGCTCTAATACCATGTTGAGAATTCTATAGGGAAGTGTTTAATTCAATTCTCTTACTTGATAATTGCTTGTGCTATACTTGTTATGCTTCTATTACTTAGGTCTTTTCTTAATTATTTTATATGTTCTTCATCAAGTCAATTATCAAAACACAATAGACACAAAGTTTAGGCTCTTCAAGCCAGGGCCAAAACCTCTACCTCTTGGAGAGGAAAACCCGAAAATATTTATTCTTATCTATATTCAATTGACAAGTACCATTACCATGACACAGACCCTTGACACCAATATGCCTCCCAAGAACCTTATCACTTACTCTTCTAGGCTCCTCATGCTAATCTTATTTTCTGCACTGTGCTGCACCAACATTAGGGAGACTCAGTCCCTATTCTAGCATCCCAAAATCAAGTGCTCCTTCTCGGCCTTCGAGAGACTCTTCCTTGGCCTACTCATTGTACTCTTTCAGGACCAAGAACTTTCTTCTTGCTTCAATGAGATATCTCCTTCGCAATTCTAACATAGCCTTAACTAATTACAAACTGTGACTTTGTCACTTGTTCCAGACTTACCCTCACATCATCAGTCTTGATCTCCTTTTCGCTTCCCTTTACAGCTACTTTCCTTGTTGTATATATTTTACTTACGTACTATAGTTTCAGACTTATAGTTAAAGACTTTGACCGAGAATATTAGACCCAAGACAACTATACTAGATAGCTTCTCTTCCTTCGCGGGATTGCCTCTCTTCCTCGCACCAAACCTCAGATCTTATCCTTGCACTATGATTTCAGACTTGTCTAAATTCTTGTTGTCTTGATGAGGCTACAAACCACCCTTTATATAGAGAATATCTTCATTGTTCTAGGCCGACATGACAATTTTGTGGGTGAGACGACTTGTACATTTGTTTGGGGGTTGACTTGGCAAGGAGTGTGTCCAACATATTTGACCCGACTTCAATGAGAATTTTGACAAGGTATTTGGAGCATACAATTTCATCAATGATAGTCCTTTACATGTGTAATACCACTTCATATACATGACTCTAAATTATACATTTATGACAAGATGACAAACCTCTAAAGACATCAAGAAGAAGTGTTTGACCTATAATAAAAAAATCCTTGCTCATGAAACTCATGAAGCAAGCATTACAAAATACATTTTATTATCTTTGACTTTTTCATTATATAAATTCATAATTACTTAGTCATTATGAAAACTGAACCTAGTTACACTTTCCAACAAGAAAGAGGATATAACTGTTAGGGATAGTGAAAATAATTTGAACATTGATGAAATAATAATTATTTTATTTTATTATTAGTTTTTGAAGATATAATAAAAAAATTAAATTGAATTTAAAGAGAAAAAATGAAACCACAAAAAGTAATAAAATAATAGTAAATTTATTTTTAATTTAGTCAAAATTATTGTTATATATAATTTAATTTTATTTAGAATTGATAACGAGATTTATAATTTAGTATACTATTATTAAATCTACTATTAAATAATAAAATTAATTTAATTTAATTTAATATGAAATAATACTATTAATTTAATAGAGGATTAAATTATAGAATAGAGGGAGAGTATTAAAGTGTTAAGTTTAGTTTGGTATAAATTATAATAAATTTGAATTAGATTAATATTATTTAAGATTTGGTCAAATTGACGCTAATACTAGAAATTAGGGTTGAATATTGAAATTAGGATAGTATTGAACTTGAAAAATAGTTAATGATTAGATTTGAATTAGTAAATAATAAATTAGAAAAAAGTAATAAGAACTTTGGATTAGAATATAATTAATTATAGATTAAAATAGAATTAATTTAGCACAAAAAGAGTTAAATTATAAGGTGGGATTAGAAAAAGAAAAAGAAAATAGTTTATTGAAATAAGATAAAATTGATATTAAAGGATGAAGTATATAGATTCTTAAAATGGGGATTAATATTAGTGTTATTAATAACATTAAAAGGAAAGAGGGAGGGGGTTTACAATATGAAAGAGATTGGTTTAACTAAAACCATCTTCCCTATATGTTTTTAGAGGTTGTTTTTCAATTTCAAGAGCTTCCGATATAGTTCGAGTGGAAGAGGACAAAGGCCAAAATTTTGGATTTATAAAAATAGATTAAATGTTTGGTATTATGGGAATTTTCTACAATGGCGGATTTAGTGAGTCCCATAATGGAAAACATTCCTATGAGAAAAGGTAGAGCTAAACAACATGCCCCAAAATAGGAAAAAACTAAAACTCAACCTGCTGAGGAAACAAAAAAGCACAAACTTTGATATCCTTGTAACCTATTTGTGATGAGGATCGTTATACTAAGGATTGTCACATCGTGCCGACATCAGTCATTTTTTTCAAAGGCACTTCAACCACACCTATTGTTTTGACAAACCATTTTCCTACTCAGAAAATCGAATGGTTGCGAAAAATCAACCCTCTACCACTCAAAGCTCTTCTAACATACTCATGTGTGAAGAGACAATTTTTTTGTCAACACGAGCCAACAACTATGATCCTCCTAGTATAAGTGTTCCTAATCAACCTTCCACGTCTACTCTTCCTACTTTTGGTCCTCTCCAAATCGAGCGACCAAGTTTTGACATAGTGATTTGACCCCCTCCAAAGGGAATTATTTGTAGGATATCTTTCAATATACATGCTTGAGCTACTCAAAAGTACAATATTGTGGAAGATTTATCTCAATTTCCTTTTGTAATGTTGGACCTTGAAGTCCTTCAAAATTGTCCTATGCAATAAAAATAACTATTACCAGCTATTGGTGGAATTGATCCATCTAATTTGAGTTTGAAAGTTTTGATTTAGAGAATCATGTACCGAGGCTCCCCCACAAAATTTTGTTCCAAATTCAAGTTGTTGTGCATGGAAAAAAACATTTTTGGTACCGTCATTGACAAAGGAGCCACAACCTGCATAATTTATTTAACTTGTTGGAAAGCCATTGGCTCCCCTCTACTTAATCAATCACCAACAAATTCAAAAGAATTTTGTGGTAGAGAATTCAAACCATATGGAATTATTAACACATTCCTATCAAATTAGAGGGTAAAATAGGAACAATTGAATGGTATAAGTTGTTGACAAACCTATTGATTATAGCCTTTTTCTTGGCCATAACTAGACATACACTATTTTTGTTGTAGTTTCTACTCTTTTTTCATGTAATTCACTTCCCTCATAAAGATAAAATAGTCATGGTAGATCAACTCACTTACTATTCTTATGATTCATGCATGAATGGTAATGTACCTTTCGTAGGTAAAACCTGGTTTCCCTGTGAGGATGTTGGTGTGGTTCCTTTTAAAGATTCATTATTAATGGGTACTTTTTCACTCCCACCACCAAACAATTCTTGTGTCACTCAAATCAACATGCTTTTGGATAGCACTATTGGGTACCTCAAATCATATGAGCCTTTGGTAGTGCCTAGTTTGTCACAATATGAAAACTATGGCAACTAGATGGCGCTTAATTCGATTGAATTAGCTTATGAAGTAATATATTCTGCCTCTATGGCTACTTCTGATTCTAATGATTGAATGAATATAGTTTTAGATCAATACTCTCAATATTCTTGGCTCATTTCCACTATATCTCCTAATCATTTTGGTGATATTTTTCCTATTGATAAAAGTAACATAGAGATTATGTATTTAGGAGAAATACCATGGGATGATAATCATCATTGTTCTTATTTTATCCATAAGCTCGAGACCGTTGAGAGTCAAATTGAAAATTTCATTTCAATTGAGATAATCAATAACTGTCAAACTCCCATTTTGATCCATAATGTTCTATTTTAAGGGAATTTAGGGAATATATCAGTAACCATATCGATTGATATCTAAATAAAAAATGGGATCATAGAAAACGTTTATATAGGTGCCTCATGTTTTCTTCAAGAATTTTGAACCTATATGATCCTATTTAAATAATTTCGTGATATTTTTGCTTGGTCCTACGAAGAAATGCCCGATATCAATCTAAAATGTTCCATTCACAAAATTAAGACATATCTCGATGCCAAGCCTGTTTAGCAAAATATTTGTCCTCTTTGCCCATGAAAAACCACTGCTATCAAAGCTAAAGTTGAAAATATTCTTAAAAAAACTTTTATTTATCCTATACCTTTGAATAATTGGGTTTCCAATATTGTTCTAGTCAACAAGAAACATGGTATGATCCGTGATGTATTGATTATAGGGATATCAATAAGGCTTGTTCTAAAGATAAGTTATGAGCCGGAAAGTTCAAGACCATGTGGCATGACCCTTATATCATTAAAAAAGTATTAGAAAAAAGTGCTTGTGAGATAGTCATTATGATGGAATTACTTTAGGAGAGCCCAAAAATTGGATTTACCTTAAAAGGTACTATCCTTAGAATACTTATACATACGTAATTTGTATATTGTTGTACCATATTTTTGGTGTGCTACATTTTTTGTTTTTGCAAATGGTTTATGTCCTTCATTGCTTATCTTTCTTTGTGCTTGGTTTGTAGATGTCGATGTCCCCTTTACCTTAAATTAGCTTTTCTAATGGTGCTAGGTATAGTGCTTAGAACCTTGTATCTTTCGCATTGGAAATCTATATACCTATTGTTGAGTTGGTGAGTTTACATGGTATGTCTTGGTTGTACAACTAATAATATCATGGAGTATAATGCAGTCATTGAAATATTATCCAATGTCATTTCTCTTGGTATTTGTTGTTTAGTTGTTCAAATTGATTCTCAACTCATAGTGCTGCAATTAAGCAATGTTTATTATGTCCAAAGGCTTACCCTTCTACGAGTATATTTAAGGGTTCATCTCTTGGAATGAGAATTTGACAATATAAAATATCAACACATTGTAAGAAATATTAATACATTAACATACAATCTAACTATTATGTATTAGATAAAAAATTGTGAAATTTGTAAATTCCAAATACTAACACATATCATAAGATAATAACCAAAATAGAAACCATTTTTCATTAAAAAAATTTCTAAAACACTTTTACAATTTGTGTGTATATAACACAAGGCCCATCACCTTTATATATCAGTACATGCTGATAAAAAAAATGTGCAACTGTAATATTTATGATCATCCCTAGGCCCACAATGCTCATGGTACCAAGATACTACCCAAGCCACTCACATAAGTAAATGACTCATCTACCCTGATACCCCAAATGTATGGCCCTGATATCACCGAGGTGCATCCTCTATTTGTGTATATTATATACCTTGGGTTAGACACTCTAAGTTTTTCTCCACCTCTTGAAGCCCATTCACTGCTTCCCAGTCATAATCACCTAGTCTAGCCTGTTGACCCCACCTATGGATTGGAAACATCCCAGCTGGCTGGATCGATCCAATATCTGCATATCAAAATGGTATTAGACTTAACATAAAAACAATTAAAATAAAAAAATACTTAAAAAATATATTTCAGGAAGTCATTTTTACTTGGTGCATCGCACTGAACTCCCTCAGTTAGAGCTAAATCTAGATATCCTAAAAAATCCATGCCTGCATACAGAGAATCCTCAATCATGATTAGTTGGCTCCAAAAACATTTGAAAATGCAGAACCAAATGAGGACATATGAGTTTCTCTGTGGTGTGCCATTAACTCAAACCATATCCTCATGTGAGGTACTCTTGGCTCAAGATCATCCACCTCTATCCCTTGTTGAAACATCAAGGGCATGCTTATTTTTAATAGTTTTGGGGGTACTAAAATCCCTAGTGTTCTGAGTTTGGAGGTTGGAGCACCACAATAAGGAATTGTGGGCTTGGAACCCAAGGTGTGGGCTTTTCACCCCAAGCATGTAGGTGTGAATCTATGATTATTTTTGGACATGTGATGGATGGATATGATATAGGACATTGAGAGGAATTCAACGCAACAAAAATCATGAAATTATGAGTTGTCTATGACGAGTTATGAATTTTAAAGTTAACATTGGGGTTTGGTCAAGGTTGACCTAATGTTAGAAGGCGTAATGCACATTATCAAGCCCTCTTGATGCAATTCATTGGATCCCTCATATTGTATATAAAGATGAGGTGAATGTGAGGCTAATTCACTCATTCCAAGTGCAATAAATCATAGGAGATTAGCATCTGAGGTAGCCGCAGTTCAGAAAGGAGGTCAAATTTGGAAAAGAGTATTTGTTTGGGTATGATTTTGTGCTTTTCCAAGGGGTGAGTAGGAACAGAGGCAGGCTGAGGCCTCAAGGGAAAAATTTGGGCTGGTTTAGGAAGTGTTTGTTGCATAATTCATTGATTTTTTGGGTTGCATTATGTACAGGTGTATGAATAGGGAAGCCAATCCCTAAATAGAGGGATGTTGGGTGAGACCAGGGGCATGAATTGAGCACTAAAATTTAGTGAAGTACAAGAACAAGGAGAAGGAACTATGCCACAACTGTAGGAGGCTATTGGGAGGTGGAAAAAAGGGCTAACAAATGGATGTTTGAAGCCCTAACCAGGCGACCTCATAAACAATAGTATACACCGGTATAGGAGCAGTCAAAAGTATGGTTGGTTGTTGATCTCAAGTTTATTTTGTTTCTAGGTGGATGGTAGCTTGTAGAAGCCAAGTGTTTGGGAAAACTTGGATGGTTAACAACACTAACCTAGGAGAAAATTCTACAACGAGTTTTGAATATTGAATTGGGAATCTTTGGACTATTGGAGGGCGGAATGTAGGTGTAAAAAGTAGCCATTGATCAAAAATCATAAAGGGAGATTGAAATATAAAGGTGGGTGGAGTTTTTGGAGGACTTAGTAGCTCCTTGATGGGAAAAAGAGGCTAATAGGAAGGTAGTCTGGTGCTCAGGTATATGCCAGCCTAGAGGAGAAGATTGGATCAACCAAAGTTCATTGAAGCATAAGATACTTGCAACAATGATAGCATGAAACCCTCCTAGAGTCTCTATGTGTTATTCCTTGATGGACTAAGGAGAAACTAGTGAGCATTTTGGGAGAAGAAGGACCAATAGGTTACATGGAATGAAAAAGTAGATGTGAAGTGCACTACATCATATATACCGTCAGATTATATTGTATTTGTATTATTGTATTTGTGGATAATTGAGGGCCATTATCCTTGGTACAAGAGCCATAGATTTTTGTATTATTCAGTTGGTTTAATATAACGAATATTGGGTTTTTGTACATACTTGTGTAAAAAATTATGTATATTTTGTGCACTAGTATATTTGTTGTTGTTTATAGTCCATTGTGAAAAGTAGCTTCATTTTGATTCTTGGTTTGATATTGTCAGTGATTTAATATTCTATCTTAGACACCAAGATCATGGAAATTCAACAGGACACCCTTTCTAGGAAAAAGGAGACCAAAATGGAACGATAGACGATTTGCTTCAATCGACCCATCTTGCACTTAGTTAATTGATCCTTCATGTTTATTAAAATCCTTTCACACTAGTTGAAAAATAAAGTCTCCATACACTCCAATGCAAATAGAATTTGTTCTTTGAAAGGAAAATGCAGAGCTACACTTCCTACTATGTGGGTTATGGTGAATAAAATGGTTTTTAATGGAAGATCCATTACATTATTTTTCTTTTTCCCGCAGAAAAATATTGGGATATATGCTCATAAGAAGTTTCACCTCCTCCTCTTAAACTGACTACTCAAACTAGGGTTCCTCTTCTTGAGATACCAGTCAAAAAATATATATCCTCCACATCAATAGGAAGGATATGGACACCAACTTGAAAGAATTTCTCATATGCATCCCAAATCCTCGCTAAATGTTCCAACAATTGCAATGGATATCTCATGCTTGGAATCGAGATATTTTTTTAGAAAACCGCACTAACGAAGGGCCAAAAATGTGTTTGGATCATTGGCTACTACCAAATATTTTTCTTCATGCTCCCTTCCCCTCCATTCTAACATCTTGATGATAAAAAAAAAATTTAAACATCAAGGAGAAAACTTATTGGCCAACCAGCATGAATAATTTTTCATTTTTTCCGCTCAAAATCTAAAAACCTTTCTTTCTTCATGGATGTTGCACTTTTCAAGTTAGTGAAAGTGTGAAATTGTTGCAAATTTCCTGTTTGCGACTTGAAACAGCTATAAAGTGTCACAGTTCTTGATATGGGCAGGGTGTGAAACCTAAAGGGCACAGTTTCCCAGAAATAAAAGTGTTGGAATCAACAAAAATAATCAAGAAAACTAAACATAATGACATCAAATTGGAGAGAGGATGAAGAGATCTAACCTGGAAAAAACAATGTTGAAAATCATCCACTGGAGTGCTCGAAATCACTACCTAAAAATCAAGCTACAAACGGGGGCTTTTTTCACCTTAGAGGTTAATAAAATCAAAATGGTAAAATAAAATAAATTTTTCTCCTTTTTAAAGGAATGTAAACTTTTTAAAATTATTTTATTTTTTCATTTTGTCTAATTTTCCTTAGTGCACCTTGTTTTTATTCAATTTTTAGTATATTTCTGGGAATATATGATGTTTTTTGGTCACTTAAGCGTGTGCAGATCATAGGTTAACCAATGAATCATGATTTTTTGGCATGAGCATACTTTTATTCAGACTCAATAAATTCAAGAAAAATATCCTTATTGAAGTTTCATTTTATATTTTTCAAACTCTCTAAATATGAAAAATCACCGAGGTTTACTTTCTTCTGGCTCTTTAAAATTTTTAAGTTTAAAGCATCATGAACGAGTTATCTTTTATTTTTTTTGAACTTGCTAAATCTAAAAGAAAAAGGTCATATTGGAATTTTCTTTTTGTTTCTTTTCAAACTCTCTAAACATGAAAAGGACATCGATTTATGCCTTCATTGAACTCGTAAAGATTAAGGACCCATCTGTAAGTTGGGACCAGACCACTCCTTCCTAGGGTTTGTTAAAAATAATTTGAAGGAATCATCCAAAGGATGAAATTATATTTTGAGCATATGTTATCCTCATCAAGCTTGCTTAATAATAAAGAGGTACTTTCAAGAAGGTGGGGGAAATTTGGGAAGGGAATATATAAAATTTGTACACATTTTATACCAATAAGTCATTGTTGAACATGGAATCCTTTCACTCCTTGTGTCAAGGTTGGGAAATACACTTTTCTCTTCTTGATAATATTCCTTTAAAATTCTTTCACTTTGGACTGTTATCCCCTTTTTGAGTCATTGGTTCCAAGACAATTTGTTCAAGAGAATTTCAACCCAAGTAAGATGGTTTTTCACAGTTCTTAAGATTTTTATTGTGTCAACCATCCCTGAGTTAGTCCTAAATCACAATGTGTGTACCTGTTTCATGTTGTTGATGGGGGATACATTAAGGACCTCCTATGATGAATCACTTCCTATCAACTTTAACACATTATCTAGGAAGTTGATTTAGAAACCATTCAATACCTTGGAGCTTGCATGCCTCAATGGAAATTTTCCTTGCCTTCAACGATAGGTTTACATCATTTACCTTCAATAGAATGATTCTAAGAGTGTTCAACTTCATATCATATATTCACAATTAATAGAATTTACTTGAGTACCCACTAGAAATTTTCATTATTGGTGGTTTATTTTACATCTGTTAAAAGTTTTCATCATTGGATGATAATCCGATGGTTTCTACCATGTTTGACCTCAACACATTTATTCACATGGTTATCTTTGTACTAAGGCAAGATAAATACAGTTATACGAAAAAATATCTTCTACGAACATAAGTGATCTCCCTATAATCCTAAAGGAGAACTAGAAACAAACAAACATAAGAATAACTCTTTCCCTAAGCTAAATTTTTTTAAATCATTAAAACTAGAGAAGTGGAGTGGTGCTCTTACCTCTTTGCGAAATTCTTGATGAAGATTCCTGATCTGTCCCATTGTAGCCTCAGTTATTTGATGAAACATGCAAACAAAAACATACAAGGGATCAAAGGAATATGCAATATAATGATTTAAAACAAGCTTAATCTAATGATCGAGGAGATTAGAAATTGAGATTAGCCTAATGAATACAGAAATAGTATAAACCATTCATAATTTCAATAAGATAACACAATGAGAAAAATGGTTCAAATGTGTTAATTTAGAGATTAAAAAATATCCTTACAACCTTGCCTTGATGTCATGAAGGTTCCTCCCAAATGCCTCTAATCCTTCTCCTTGGATGATAAGCTTCCCAATCCAAAATTACTAGCATAAGACTACCTTTTTTGAACTCCTCTAACACTCTAGCCTCTACTCAATTTATAGGACAAATGGAGGAGGTTTCAAATCCATAAAAGAGGGATGAGATCCATTAATAGTGGGATTAGGGTTCCTTGATCCAAGGGAATTAGATCCATGTTCAAAGGAGTTTGGTTCAAATAGATATGACCCAGAAGCTTCTAGTTGGGATATATTCACCTAACAAGGATTATAGAAATTACTTTTTAGTTTTACTTTTCATTGATTCATGTGTGCAGTCTGTAAAAGAGAACAGAGGGCAATTCTGTGCGGGTTTGAATGGAAGAAACCGTGCATGCACAAAAACCGACTAGGAAAAGTGTGCAAGTCATGCTAAACAAGTTAAAAAGTAATTTTACCCAAAAATCATGATTTGGTCAAGGAATATAGATGTTTGATTTTCAAAGGAGTGAATTGAAACATATGTATGGATGGCAAGAGATCCGTTTTAACCGTCAAGTGTCATGGATAAAAAATGACGTGTAACATATTTCCCCCTAAAGTGCTAAGTCTAGAAAGTCATAAAAATATTGAAGTGCTTTATCATGCCAAAGATTAGATTGGAGACAATGGTCAGAAACATGCAACGAACATTCAAGGATTACAATGTAAATATATATAATCATCATTGAGGTAGGAATTCCCATACTTAGAGTAAAGATAACTCAATGAACAAGTACAAAAATAGCCTAGAATCATATCAATAGTAGACACAATATGGACACAACCATCTTTTATGAATATGTCTACATAATCATGAATAAATAACTCCTCACAACCTCGATGGATGAAACTAGATCCAGGTTCTTAATCTCCATCTCTCGATCCGTAGTACGAATCTGAACATGTGAACACATGTGTTGAAGTCAAACACGGTAGATACCACTTGATTATAGGTCAATTATGTGAACTGTTAACAAGTACGAGAGAAACCACCAATAATGACAATGGCTCTCTAGGTACTCTCAATACAATCTCTGAAGTGTGATTAGGTGATATGCAGTTGAAAAATCATAGAATTGCTCGATCGAAGGTCAATAATGAGAACCTGTCATCGAAGGCGAGAAACCTGCCATTAAGGCATGCATGCCTCAAGGTACTGAAAATGGTTTCTAGATCAACTTCCTAGATAATAAGTTGAAATCAATGGGAGGTGATCCATCACAGGAGGGCCTACGACATGAAACTTCATGTCAAGTTGAAGAAATGTTTTGCAAGGGATGATTAAGGGATGATCGGTGTGAATGAGGGCTAATATTTGCAAAGGAACATGAATTGAGGTTGAACTTCTCTTGAACACATGGCAACACGACAATTGACTTGGAAAAGTTTGACGCAACAATAATACCCAAAACCAGCTGAATGCTTTCAATGAGGTTCAATTAACTGTAAGATAAATGGATTCTCCTACCTGGTCATAAGTGTGACAGAGTGTCATTTTCAAGAGTGAGATACTGCCTTTAAATGAATGAAAAAATCAACATATTTTGCAATTTCCCCACCATTACTGGAAAGTACCTCTTTTTTTTTTATCAATCTTGAGGAGGATAACATTTTCTTATCCTCTAAGCTCATTCTTCAGATGAGTTCTCTGAAGTATTTTTATGAACCCTACGAAGGAGTGGTTTGGTCCTGTCATGATTAACGAGTCCGTCAATGTTTAGTTTTATGAGTCCAGTGTAGGGTTAACTCGATGTCGTTTTAATATTTAAAGAGTTTGAAAAGACGTGAAAATAAAACTCATTTAGTTCTTTCAACGTAGATATTTTACAAACCCAGAGAAAGTAAAACTCGATGTTTTTCAGTTTCAAGGATTCAGAAGAAAAATTTAAGTAAACTCCAAATGTTCTTTTTCATAAATTTAGTCCCTCAAGCCCGAAAAAGTATAAAATGATGCAAGAGAGAACTCTATTGACCATGCTTAGTCAAAGTATACCTTTTTTTTCAAATAGTCTAATTCAATATGTAAATGGGGTAAAATTATACTGAATAGATGATTGCTCATTTATTTTTATGAGTTCAAATATTCAAGTACTCGACAACCTTTTCATGTTTAGAGAGTTTAAAAAGGGCTTAAAAGAGAACTCCATGGTTTCACTTTTTCGTATTTTCAAGAGTCTGAAAAAGTTATAAAAGTTTACTCATAGTCAAAATGATCCATTTTTATGTCGTAACCTATATTTTACACATAACACTCGATAAATCATCATAACGACTCAAAATTATGGTAAAAAACAAAAAAAAAAACTTTTAAAAGGTTAAAGGCATAAAAAATAATATTTTATTCACCAAAAAACCTATAAAAGTTGAAAAAATAATTCATTTTTTACCATTTAAGTTTTTAACCAATTTGAGACTAGTGAGAGGGTTTTTACCACGAAACTTCAGAGGCTGATTACAGGCAAACCAATGGACGAATCGACGAACCGTTTCTCTAGGCAATATATCTCTTCCATATATTACTTTTCATCTGTTTAATTTTTTTTAATATTTGGTTTGATTTTTTGGGGATGTTGTAATTTGAAAAATTTGCCCACAAGTGTGCATGGTTTTCCCTCATTGGGCCCGCGCACACCGATAATTTTTTACACACTTAATCACACAATTTGTGCATTTTTTCAATTGAGAATCCACACAAGTGCACTCTGTATATAAATAAAACTCACGCAAGGTGCCGAGGGATCTTAAAATATATATATAAGAACACACTCCAAAAGTCACAAATTTCTCTCAACCAATGTTCTAACACTCCTAAATTGTTAATTTCGGGAATTTTGAGCAACCATGTTGGAGTGGAGAGACAAAGAACACGAAACTCATAATGCAGAAGTTATTGATAACCTGACAACTCTGCAAGCTATAAATAATTGTGGTCTCTACAAATTTTAGGTCATTCCAAGATTGAAAGCTCATTTAGAGCTCAGGACATGTTGGTGAGGGCTTGGGATATCTAGGAGAAATGTTTTATCATAGGTGATCACCGCCTTACCATTGATGTCGATGACATGTAATTTTTATTGGGTTTTCCCGTAGAGGATGTGACATTACTTTATTTGTCTAGAGACCAAGTGGAGAAACTACTGCTTCATTCCTGAGGCGATATTGTGTCCCTAATTCAGTGCTTAAGGATGGTCGGATAGATATCAAAACTATCTAATGACTTGATTTGAGGACTATTTCTTCTAGAGTCAAGAAACTGTGTGGTAGTGCAGCACCTCACGTGGCCACAAAGGCCTAGATGAAAATTATAGTTGAGTGTTTGGAGTCCACCATTTTCAACTGGTGTGAAGGAATGGTTGTCAATATGAAAGGAAAACTTATTATAGAAAAAGAGGGCAAGCTGAAGAACTTCGGTTATGGTGCCATCCTTATTTCATTTTCCCTAGAGAGGTTTCCAGTCCTCACTGCACAATAGATTCTTATTGATGAGACAGGACCCAAATATCCACGCATGTTGTGGTGGGTTTCGTTGATGGCTCGCCATGGTGGCAATGGCAGCCCAATTGTGAGATATACTCCTCAGTTTTTTGTTTGGCCGAGAAGCCATATTTTCATGATTGAAGACGTCCCATATGCATGGATGGAATACATGGGTGATCCAAATATACCACTCCCAGTTAGAATGCAGTGGGGGGATTTAGGTAAAAAAATCTCATTTTGATGCTTTATGCTTTTAAATTTAAATTTTTTCTTTAACATCCAAAGCTAATTATCGAAATGCTAATGCAGATGTGGACCCAACTCGACCAACAAAGCTACGATGATTTGATAGGCGAGGAGACTAGCCTGTAGCAGTTTTAGTACCACATTCACATGCAATAGATGCTTTTACCGAGTTGGACCACAACTTGGAGAGGATTATTATAGATATCCCAAAGACTATGATCGATGACCTGCCTCTCCAATACTAGAGACACGTGGTTGGGGTTTCAGGATCAATCATGCGACTATTGCGATGAGTGGCTCGCGCTATAGTTTTCTACGATGATCATCATCATGGATAGTTGATAGTCATTTAGGGCTACATTTTGATTTTTGTTTCAACATATTCAAATAATAAAGGCCACATAGCCTTTTTTCCTTGGATGATATTTTATTAACACACTCTCTACAAACTATTTTACCTAATGAGAACTACTACTTTTATTCTCAGAATATCTTGTTCAATATGGATAAAATATTGTTTTATTTACAAATGTTGAAAATTTCTATTTAACACTTGATTAACCAATGCATCAGCTAATTTTTTTAAATTTATTGAAATGTGTTGATATTCAATATAATCAAACTACCTTTCCAAGAGACGTACCCGTAAAAACATTATTAACATGGATGGACTTATAACTGTATAAACATTGTTTAAATATAATACAATGAGTTGTGGATCTAACCTAACAATAAAAGGTTGAATGCCAAATGCAATAACATTAGATAATAGTTCAATGAATGCACTATATTCTGCTATGTTCATTTTTTGATCGAGGCATATCCCATGAATATAAACTAACTCATCAGTGGGTGAATAGATGACCCAAGCCGTGGAAGATAAATTACGAGTATTACGACTAGCGCCATCAACAAAGCCAATGTAAGCCTAAGGGAATGTAAACATCTGCAAATCAAGAGTAATCAAGATAATCAAGAAAAGTAGTATAAAATCGCAAAAATGTAAATCTACAACACATCCTTTTAAAACTCTAAGTAATTTAAAAAAAAATTCCATAAAATAATTTACGCATAATATCTCTTCAGGTAGAGACCATTTATGGGCTTTCCTAAAGAGACACCACCATAATAAACTAATTCATAGGCCCCTTTAGCTAGTACATGTTTGACAATTAAGGACCATGCCACATAGGTTCAAATTTACCATCACCTAGTTTATCACGTTCTTGATCGTAGACCATGACTAGGTCACCTTCTGAATAAATGTGAGGATTAACATTTCGATCATAATGAGACTTAACACATTTCTTATGAGCCTCACTACCTTGTGTAGTGTTACAACGAGTTTCATCTAGCTGTGCTAAGTATAAAAAACGTTCTTCCTCTGCAGAGGTAGCTGGTAACAACTCAATGGCTAGTTTTAATAACAGAATTTCACACTCAATCGATAAAACTGCCGCTCCAAACCGTACACTAGTTGGAAGGGAGTAAAACCAGTTGATGTTTTTGCAGAAGTATGGTATGCCAAAAAGGCTGAAAAAATAATGGTATTCCAGTTATTTTTATGAATGTCGACAATCTGTTTGATCATGTTGGTCAAAAATTTGTTCACATCTTCAACCTGTCCATTTGACTGTGGATAATAAGGAGTAGAGTTTTCATGGCGCAAGCCCAGCTGAGCAGAAATATCGGTCATCATAAAATTTTGAAAGTGGCTACCATGGTCCATAACGATGTCTGAGGGTACGCAAAACCTAGAAATAACATGATTGAATGTGAAAATAGCATCGAATTCACCATCTTTCTTGAATGTAGGCATCACTTCGACCCATTTCGTAAAATAATTTAATGCGAGAATAATATACCCATGCCCCTTGATCGAGTGAGGGTTACATGTAATGAAATCAATGCCACATTTTGCAAATGGACTGATAGTTATGATTCGGTGAAAATGAGCTATAGGAGCACACACCTTACGATAAAAAATTTGACAATTATGGAACTTTCTAACCGTAGTTATACAATATTTAAAGAGTGATGGTCAGAAATAGCCAACGACAATATCTTTTCGACAGTGAAAAAACTAGAAATATGACCACCACACACTCTAGAATGGCAGTCATTTAAGGCCTTCTCAGCTTCCTCGTGTGTTAAACAATGTTGAAAGATAAAATCAACACCACGACGATAAAGAGTATCGCCAACAATAGTATATTGATGGGATTGGTATCACATTCTATGACTATTGGTTCATGAAAATTCGGGCCAAAAAGTTTGAGTTTGAAGATATATAACGATATCTACATACGAGGTGTTGAAGCCTAGAAAATCTCTGCTTCAAACATTGGGGAAAACCACCCGGTCGGGACCTTAGGACAACTCCTTATCCGTTTGGTATGGTGGCTCCGACTGGATTGAAAGGACCAGTTTCCTTATAACTAATGGGTTGTTGATGGGTTGATTTGGAATGAGTGAAAATGGGACTAAATGACTAAAATAAAACTATCTAATTTAATCTAAATACTGATAAAGAAATTCTAAAACTAACCCGGGTATCATATGTGAATACAACTTAAAATTATTCCAATTGAACAATAACCATAAAAATGTATTAAAGTTTAATTGAAATGTGCAGCAACAAATAAAGATAACTCTGTTTAAGAATTTAAACAGAGTTATATTAGCATATTGTATTCATCATTATATATCAGTTTACATATATTTTTGAAAGGTTAATATTTCTAATATAATAAAAAATGATATATAAAGAAATATTGTGAAAACGAAATATACATAAATGATAGCAAATTTAAAAGAGAATATCATATAACACAAGAAATTAACAGTGAATAGATAAAAATACCTTATCCATCTTGAAAGTTTCAAATGAAATCTGATACTCTGATCCAGTAATTCCAATGCAAAATCAAATCCAAGGTACAGAAATGCAACTCTTTAAAGATAATTCCGCATAAAATCACCAGATGTGATCCTTTATAAAATATAAGAGCCAGTGGAGTACAGAAATGTAATCTCCAAGTCAAATATATTACAACTCAGGACCCCTTCTCCAATGCATGAGAGGGGTTTAAATATGACATTACATGAAAACAGAATCCTATTACTACTGCTACAATCTATCAACTTAAAAACAGAAATGCTATCTTTTGTGGAATTGATTCATTGCTTTTCCTTCTCGCTCAATGTAGCCAGGTGGCAAATTTTCAACATTTCATGGACCTCTGATGGATGACTCATCTTGGAATGTAACTGTCTAGCGTATGTGGCATCGGAGAATTCTAGAATCAAACAATCAACAACATTTGATAGGAATTTAATAGCTAATTGTTGATTGAGTGGCTTAATCAGATAGGTCCACATATTATCCCAAGATATTGTTTGAAGCATATTGATCTGTTGATTTTTATTCATTATTTCTTCTTTCCATCTGCGATCAGTTTCTTTGACTTTAAGCAAACTGCCTGGAACACAATCTGAAATGAGATTAATTGCATACAAGCTGTCATTGATAAACTGTGTTATATTACCCATCATTCTTCTAGCTCTTGATATAGCTCTCTCTGCTTTCATTAACTGTTGTTCCCACTCTGTAAACAGGATTTCCTTATGTCTTTCTTCTATTTTAGGAAGATTAGCTTTTCTTCCTTTTTCTGTATCTTGCCAAGTAAGAAATTCAGAAATCCTTTCATCGGCATCATCAATCTCTTACCTGAGAGTAACTATGTCCTGTATCAAAGATGATGTAATATCAATAAATGGCTCTGTTTGAGTTAATTTTGTACAAAAATTATTTAACTGCTGAGACAGTAGTTTATTGGCTTCAAGATCTTCTGCTTTGAATTCATTTAATTTGGGAAAATCCTTGAACTTATCTAAAGCTGCTTGAAATTATTTTTCTTGTACAATCTTCGTATTTTTCTCATTTTGCAACAAATTTTGTAGCTTGGAAATTTCTTGATTCAACTATTGCTGTTTGCTTAAAGCCTGTTCATCAACTTTCTTCTTTTATGTGGCAAGTTGTTCTTCTAGCTCTTTAGATCTGAGCTCTTGATCTTGTAATTGTTGTTTCAGTTGAGCAATCTTTTGCTGATTTTCATTAGCTTGTTCTTCAAGTAAAGCTATATGGAGATATTTTTGGGTCATTAACTGAGAAACCTCCGCAGCTTTAGCTATCGTTGCAGCACTGTATGCTCCTGCATATTGGGACAACTTAGTGAGATCCTCAGATGGATTCACTTCAGCATTCTTGTAAACAATATTCATGAACTCCTCTTGTGAAGCAGAAAATATATCTTGATCAATCTTTCTTCGCTTCCTCTATTTTTTAACAACAGCTTTATGTCTAGGACTGTAGAATATATCCAAGGGAGGAATTTCTTCAACCTTCAATATAATCTTCCCTGTAGGATGTTCAGGAATGATTTCAACGTCCTGATCTTCTTGCTCTTTCTCTTTAGGATCATCCTGCAGTCCTAGTTGGTGAGCGAATTGATTATACTACTTCAACAATTGAGAGGAAACATTAAGATCAGTAGAGTCTACAATTTTATCAGTAGTTTCGTTTCCTCCAAGTTGTGTATCTGATTTCTCTGTATTTCTTTCTTGTTTATCAGTTTTGTTGTCTGAACCTTCCTTTTGACTATGCACATTAGTATCATTACTTGTGCATTCCTTCTCTGTTTGAGCTGTGGACTGCTGATCAGTATTTTCTTCAGATTTGTCATCAATGATCATCTTTTCAGTATGTAAAACAGGATCATTTCCTGTTACTTCTTTTTGTGTCTGTACAATGGGCTGATCAGTAGATAACTATGTAGTAGCCCTACTGGTAGATGTTTCTTCTGCTGTTTTGCCAGATTTATCTTCTGTCTCTGCTTCTTGCATATGAACTCTTTGTTGATCTAGAGGAATTTTCAACAATCTTTGCCTTCTGAATAACATAAATTTATTCGTTTCTTCTTTCTGAAATTTGGACTTGACCAAATTATAGACTTGAGAAAAATCATTTAATGAAACAAACAAATCATCAAACTCATCGAGTTCATGCTCAAATCGAGCAATTGAAACTGAAGAGGTAACATTAAAAGCTATCTTTTGAGGATCATACTGTCTCCCCGGTATTGTTGCGAATTTTAAGTGCTTTATTTTGACGACTTCCTTTTCTACATGTTTGAAGTCATTCAAAGTAAAATTTCCACAATTGAATGGAAAAGAAGGCCACATTTGTTTCTTATTGTTGCTTAGAGATCTGGACATTCCTTCAACTATCAATTGATAGGAGATTTCTTGGGCTAGAATTTTCTCTGGAACAAAAAGAGGGAGGACATGGGGTTCCACAATACTCCCGAAAATCCTGACATATGTGAATTTTTCTTCTCCAAACCAATCTCCTATTGAGGATAAGTCAGCTTTAGCTTTGTCGGAGAATCTAGGAGGGAAACGATTAAAAATGGTTTGAAAGACTAGGATAAGGAAACCATGACATATCCTATAAACATGATCTTTGAAATGAACTTTCCAAAGGATTTTATGGTATATATGAATCGGGGTAGGATCTTTAGAAGTCCATTTCCATCCTAACAAGGGAAACTCAGAATTGAAACAAAGGGCGTCTAGAATATAAGCACAAAAGAAAAAGGGAGTGGTATTTCCAGCGGTTTTATCTTGTCTGTATTCGAGTATCCTATTAGCTATCCTATCAGAAAGAATAACCGCCCAGTCCATAATTTCGGAATTGACAGCAGCTAGGATTAAAGGAACCATTTGTATAGAAAACCTAGCAGAATTGTTATTGCCAAATAATCTACACATCATAGAAGCGACATAGCAGTATGGGGGTAAGAGAGTATCTACTGAATACATACCGGATGATTCATTTTTGTGCTTTTCAGGATTTTTCCTCCATTCCTTGATAGGTTCAGATTGAACTTTATTACTGTCAGCAAACACTTTGACAAATTATTTGTTATAAACCTTCTGCGGATCGGGGAGATGGTACATTGCTTTAAGGTCTTCTGCTTCGAATGATCCAAAATATTCTCCAAAAGCCGAAATAAACATTCTGTTCTTTATTTCCACATTATCGATGACCCATCGAATCACATCATAATAAGGCATGATGTTTGCTCTGGCTGCAATTCGATGTAGGAATGAATTTGCAAGTGTTCTGTCAGTAACCTCAGAGTCGGAATCTGAGGTATCTTCATCAGGAACTGATACCTTTGCTATTGTGACTTTAGGTTTTTCACTCTCCAATAGATTATAAACTCCTTCCCATGTCATTCTGCCGAACCCTTGACATGATGTATCCGTAACTAGTCTCAACTTTGCTGGCTTTTCCTTTGAGACTGTAGGAATCTCAACAAACTTAGCGGAAACAACAGTCTTGGTTCTCCTCGTTCTCTTCGACATTTCTGTGTCTAGTATTGTTTCCCTCTATCTGCGAATGAAAGGATTTGGTGTTCTTTGATTCTGCAAGGCAATAAGCTCTCAGTCATGATAAACAAGAAATTGAAAAGAACGATTATAAAAATTATGGGTTCATGATTCATTATTTATTGAATCCGTGTAACACTTAAATATTTTCTTTGGGTCACACTCACGTATTCAGAACAGAATCGTAAACCAATATCGTTTGATTTGCTATTCAATGTTGATCATACTATTGGAGTTTTAGCGCTTGTGAAAATAATATTAAATTACCTATTATGAACTCTTCTGATGTGACAAGTATATAGTATATGAATAACAATTGCATTGGAAGTATTCAAATGGTGTATAAATATCACAATAAATATTTCTCCGATTTTCGATTTTGCAATTACGAACTTCTCCGATTTCCGATTGCGATGGTGGTATATCGCATCAGGGAGCTTCAATCGGAAAGAATTATCAATGACTTTCTCCGATTTTCGCTTGTGATATGGTGGGGTCCATCATATAAGGATTCTTCTCATTTAAGTGAAACAAATGTTTATTTCCTTTTGAAATGTATCTTATAATAAAGCGCATCGCATCGGGGAATTTTCAATTGACCACAAAGAGTTTATTAAAAGTGTTCCGAGTATGCGATTGCGATTGATCGCATCGCATCGAAAATATGTAAATGAGATAACTTAAATCCTTTGCGATTGGACTAATCGCATCGGAGATTTTGAACATGTATGTAAAACTTCTCTCAAAGATTTTCCCGATTTCCGATTTCCGATTACTGTTCATGGGACTTTTGTAATTGATTTATTTTCTATAATAAAGTCTTTTATATTTGATCGGATCGGAAGTTTTTGAATGTTGTATTTGTTTGTACACACTTGGTAACAAAGATATGCAATGAGTCTTTCAAAACAATGAATCTTTATTTCTAAGTCTTTTATTCCTATATTAAAAGAAGAAAAAAGGGACCCTATTTCTAAATGAATTTTATTCTAAAATTTTGGAAAAAATGGAGGGTTGTTGTACAGTACAACAATTGGCGATTCACTGAAAGAAACATTTATCTCTGAAAAAATAAAATGAATACTATATTTCTAGTAAGTAAAGATTTTTATAGATAATGAAAACTATCTTAGGATAATCAAAAATAAAATCTAACTATGAAAAAGAATAAAAATTACTTACAATTTCTTTCTAATTTCTTGAGAATAAAAACATTTTTGGGTTATCTCAAGCTTTGATTGGTGTTAATAATGAAGTAAGTGGATTTCTTCAAGTCTGGTTTTTATAATATACTCTATTGTCATAGGCATTGCCTCTGCTGCCTGCAAACGTTCATAGTCTCGACAGGGTTACCTTTTAACCATTAACTTATTCATTGTCCCATCCAACTAAAATTATGAATTTTTAAAAGATAAATTCATAAGACATTTTATCTCATGTTTTTGTCTTTTACTAATTTTTTATTTTTAAGAGCCATTGTTCTGGTTTGGTAGCCAGTTAATAACAATGCCATTCACTAGTTGTAATTAAACTGAACAAGCTGGCTCGTGATGAGACCCCTTGTCTTATATTTATAAGCCATTACCTTGTTTTGATATGCAGTATTGGTAATGTCAGTTTTATTACTTCTTATGAACATGGTAAGCAGGCTCGTGATGAGACCTCTTATCTCTTAAAATTTTCGTATAATTTCTTAGAATTACATTCTAAAAAATTACAACTTAAATTGATGGGGTGAAATAGTTTTATCCTTAAGAATCAATCGATGACAATTTTCAGAGTTTCTTGAGTACCAAGACTTTGAAAAAATCTTTACTTTTATAGATAACCTTTCTCTACTCAATAAACTTATAATGATTTACATTTTCCTCAAGTTTTCAAAAGATCATGCAAATGATTGGAATAATCTTTCAAAGTTTAACATCTTATTTTAAACTATCCAAAAACTGTGATCATCTCTTTAAAAATTCTTATTTACACAAAATAAATATTTAAAATATTCTTCCTAAGAAATTTTCTTAATAGTAAACAGTCAATTAGAGACTTATTAACAACCTTTATTTGCAAAACAATTAAAAAAACTTTGCAGAAAGGAATATGTACAAGTAAGAAGGGGTTACCTCCTTATGAAAATAATTTCTTCAAGACAAGCCCATTTACAGGAAGAGATTCTCTCTTTCTTGTTAAATCTTGGAGTATGAATGTATTTGAGCCTATCTTTTCAGCAATCTGAAATGGTCCAAGCCACATTTTCTGAAACTTGGTATGCTTACCTTTTTCTTCATGTGCTTTATCCCATTTCAGAACAAGATCACCAATTGACAAAATCTTTGAGCCGGTAGAACTTGCATCAAAAGAAGATTTTACAAGTTGTTGATGTTTTTCATGAATAATTTTTGCTTTATCTCTATCTTCTTCTAATTTAAGGATTTGATCATATCTCAATTGAATGGATGAAGAAGGATTTTCTTCAATGAATTGCACTAGGGCTAATGATGGGAGAGTTAGATTTGATGGTATCACAGCTTCTTTTCCATAAACCAAATTGAAAGGTGAAGTTCCTATTGAAGCTTTTTGAGTAATACGATCAGCCCATAGTGCAAAAATTAAAGACTTGTGCCAATTCTTTTGATTTTGATCAATGGTCCTTTTAATAATTTTGATAAGATTTTTGTTAGTGGATTTAGCTAAACCATTACCTTGTGGATAATAATTTGTTGAATATTTCAATTTAAAACCTCTTTTGACTGCAAATTCCATTATACTGTTTCCAGAAAAATAAGATGCATTATCAAAGACAAGAGCGTTAGGTACACCAAACCTGGTTATGATGAATTGATCTATGAAATCAATAATTGTATCAGAATTGGCTACCTTCAAAGGGATTGCTTCTACCCATTTTGTAAAGTAATCTGTTGCTGTAAGGATGTATTTGTGTTGTTTGGAAGAATGAGGTACTATCTCACCAATAATGTCAAGCCCCCATTGCTCAAATGGTTGCTCAATATTTACTGGTTGCAAAGGGAAAGCTGGTTTCTTTTGTCTTCCACTAGCAGTTTGACAAATTTTTCACTTCCTCACATAATCATGCGTATCTTTAAAAAGGGTAGGCCAGTAATAACCAGCATGAATTATTTTGTGAGTTGTGGTATCACCTCCAAAATGACCTCCTGCTGGTCCATCATGCAATTCCTGCAACACCTTTTCAGCTTCAGTCTTTTCAAGACATCTTAATAGGATTGAATCATAATTCTTTCTGAATAACACATTATCAATGATCTCATATTTAATAGCCTTCAATCTTAAAGCACGTTTGCTCTTATAGCTGAGATTAGAAGGAGCATACCCATTTTTCAAGTAATAGATGAGATCAACATACTGAGATTCAGAATCTGTAACACTTATCTGATTAACTTGAATGCCATTGTTTGGATCTTGATTTTCCGGTATGTTATGAGCTCCTGCCAATAATCTGCAAAAACCTTGTCCTCTAACAATCTTAGTTGGCTTAATATCAATATCATATTCTTGCAAAGTTGTTACCCAGTTAGCTCTATTTTCTCCTACTTCTTTTTGAACTAATAATTGTCTCACTGCAGAGAATGGAACAATGATTTTTGTATGTGTTTTTAAGAGAAAAGGTCTGAAATGTTTGATTGATTTAAACACAACAAAGGCTTGTTTTTCAACATCGGAATAATTAAGCTCAGCTCCTTGCAGATTTGAGCTAAAGAAAGAAATTGGTGCTTCATTTTTCTGATCATTGAGCTGTGTTAAAACAGCAGCATAAGATGTTTTGGTGGCCAAAGTATACAAAGTAAAATCTTTAGAAAAATCAGGGGTATTCAATGCTGGTGCATTAATGATCGCTTGTTTGATTGCCCCAAAGGCTTCTTTCTCTTTATGCCCCCATTTGAATACTGAATTCTTCTTGATCATATTTTGCATAGGTAAAACAATTTGAGAAAAATCAGGAATGAATCTTTTTACAAAATTGATTTGCCCAAGAAATGATTGCATGGATTTTTTGTTATGAGGTAAAGAAATATTAGAAATTTCTTTCACTCTATCTGGATCAATATATATACCATCTTTTGACACAACAAATCCTAAGAGTTTTCCTTCATCCAAAGCAAAGAAAGATTTCTTTGGATTTAAGGAAATACCAAACCTTCTACATATTTCAAATATTTGCTTTAGATCATGTAGATGATTGGCTCTCTTTTTTGAAAATACTGTTATGTCATCAAGATAAAAAACAACTGATTTATTGATCAGACCTTTAAATGCTATGTCCATGGCTCTTTGGAAAGTTGCTCCTGCATTTATTAGACCAAAAGACATTTTCTGATAAGCGTAGGTTCCCCATTTGGTTCTGAAAGTTGTTTTCAATCTGTCATCTGGATGAACTAAAACTTGATTATAGCCTGAAAATCCATCAAGAAAGGACATAAGTTCAGAACCAGCTACCTTTTGAAGTATCTGTTCCATGGTTGGCAATGGGAAATTGTCTTTTAAGCATGCCTTGTTTAAATTTCTGAAATCAATACAGATTCTTATATCACCATTCTTCTTCCTTACAGGTACCATATTGGAAACCCAATTGGAGTGCCTGACCGGAAAAATGATTTTGGCTTTTAAAAGTTTATTAAGTTCTGATTTGATTTGACTTTCGAGATTTGGATGGATCTTTCTCAACTTCTGTTGAACAGGTTTAATATCAGGAAGCATTGGAATTGTGTGTTGAATAACTGAAGTATCATACGTTTTTAAATCATCATAATTCCAAGCAAAAACATTTTTATATTTGTTCAGAAGTTTAATGAAAGCATTCCTTTCCTCTAGAGTTAAATTGAGTCCTAAATTAACATTTTGAGGATTAGAGTCAGAACCAAGATTTACTAATTCAAACTTCAAAGTGGAACTTTGAAGTTTAGCATTGGTAACTTTCTTGAATCTGTCTTTTATATCATATAAGTCCTCCAATTTAACAGCAGATTTTGGAATGGTATTTTCATTACCTTTTGAGGCAATTTGTAAATCATGATCATCCTCATCAATAATTTGTTCATCATATGATTTCTATGAAGTCAAGAAATTCAAAATGTCTTGATCGTGATAGAATACTCTCCAATTTGTGACATTATCAGGAACAGATGGGCGAAAAATCAATTCTAATGAAAATCTATCAGGACTGTAATCTTCAGTAGGGAGGAGCTTGGATGCAACATTAGCTAACAAATCAGCTGATGTATTTTGATTCCTAGGAATAGAAGAAATATTGAATGCTAGAAAATGAGTGGTAAGATCTTGCACTAGGGTTTGATAGTGTTTAAGATGTCCTGAAAGACAATGGATAGTATTCCTAACTTGTTTTATGACAATTTCGGAATCACCAAAGACTTTCAAGTATTTAACATCTAACCCTATAGCTTTATAAAGTCCTTGAATCAAGGCTTCATATTCTTCAGTATTGTTTGTACACTCAAATTCTAACCTACATGATAGCATGGTTTTCTCTCCATCTGGATCAATTAAAATGCATCCTGCTCCAGCTCCATCACTAGATTTTGATCCATAAAAATATAATGACCAAAATAAAGATTTATTTATTGGCTTATCTACAATTACATAAGAAATATTTACAATTCTGGAGGAATCAGATTGTGAAAAATTTTCTATTTGAGAAACAAAAGTATTTACAGAAAAGGGTGATTGTGGTGCTTTGAAGTTCCCAAGGAATGACTCAGCAGAATAACCTCCAAGAATATTGTTGTTGAAAGCTACAGGTTCATTTGATTGTTCAAATTCAGTAACGGTGTGCATCATATGTTTTTCTCGTTCAACTTTGATTTGATTTGGTTTCCCTTTGTAGGGAAGCCACATATGTGAATAATCAGTTGCGATATAACCATTAATTTTTGCAGACCAGTCCCTGCTTAAGACTAATCCATAGAATTCAGGAATATGTAATATTCCCAATTAGCTTTGCTAATTGGAATATTTCATTTTTGATTTATTTTGCCGCTTTAGCTAGAAATAATAAATAAAGTGAGAAATAAGAGGGGTCACCTCACTTTAGTCATCTCACTTTATAAATAAAGTGTTCTTTTCCTAGTTGCTTGACGTTATAACTGAGAGAGGGGGCCTTGGGGGTCCACATGAGTATGATGGGGAGGCATCAGGCTAACCCAAGGTGAACTGCGCAGGTCAAAGGAGAGTAAGGACGCAGTTAAGTTTTGGAGGGAGTTTGGCATTATAAAAGGAGGGGTTCTCACCTCATTTGGTTATGCATGATTTTATATTGATATTGAGAGCTAGACTTCTGTCTGCTTCAGCACGCCGGTTGTTTAGTCGGTCTGCAGCACTGTTTAGTGCAACCGAGTGTCTCCGGTCGGAGATCTCAGCCTTAGCCTCGGGGGACTTCGAGTGCCTGCCCTGGTAAGGTTATTTCTGGTTTCACCCTTAGCTTCGGGGGACTTCGAGTGCCCGCCCTAGTAAGGTTATTTTCTGAGTAACACCTTTCAGTTTCAGGGGCAAGTGGTAGCAGTTTCTAGTGCAGGATTGGAGAGGAAGAAGCCCTTCTTGTGGCTGCGCAGTTCTGAGGAGAAGGGACGCTGTTTCAAGGGAAAGAGGACGCAGATTCAGCCTTAGAAGGAGGACGCTGTTCCAGGGAGGACGCAGTCCAGTTCAGAGCAAGGAAAACGCTGTTCCAGGAGGAGGAAGGACGCAGATCAGCCTGAGAGGGAGGACGCTGTTCCAGCAGGAAGAGGAGGACGCAGATCTGAAGGTACACTGATAGATCCAGCCTTGGAGATTGTAGATCTGAGCAGATATTTGCAGATCTGGTTCTGTAGGTGGCAGATCTGGGGAGATAGCATTAGATCCAGCTTGGGAGATTACAGATCTGAGGAGATATTGGCAGATCCAGCCTAGATCTGAAGAGATATTGTCAGATCTAGCATAGATCTGAGGAGAGAGCAGTAGATCTGATATAGGAGGACGCAGATCTGGAGGGACAGGACGCAGATCTGGGTTGTAGGCTTCAGATCCAGCAGATCTGAGCATATAGGACGCTGATCCATCTGGGAGGACGCTGATCTGATGAGCAGGGTCATGTGAGCAGGGCTTGACAGCGTTTTTGGCCTTGAGGAGCTGAGCTTTTCATCTGGGGGGTTTTGGTGACCAGCACCACATCTGTTCCAGCGCTGTCACTAGCAGAGACAACGTTTCATTGGTGAGGGTTTGGAGTATTGATATCAGCTATCTTTTGGTCTTCAGCTCATAGTTCCAGTGCAGTCCAGCTTCAGCCTTCAGAGCAGTCTTCAGCAGCTAGGACGCTGTCATTGTTGCAGCCATTATTTGTCTGATGAGAGCCTCCACTTGCCTAGGGCAAGGATAGGTGCATTTATTCTGATTCTCTTGTACTCCTCTCTATGTACTTTCCGATTAATAAAATGGCTCAGTTTCCTGGCATTCGATGTGTATTTGTTCCATGATCTGGTTCGGCATTGTATTTTCTATATCTGTCTGGCATATTTCTGTTTATTACTGGTTATTTCCCTTTGGGGATATTACAGTGGTATCAGAGCATAGATCTGGCTCAGCCTGTGGTGCTAGTAATCTATGACGCCCGGGGATAACCCCTACATTTACCAGAGAGAGCACAGAAGAGCTGAGAATAGGGGGAAGTTTCCCTTCGGGGGAAGTGACTCTGATCAGGAATCACCTGAAACAGATCCGGAGACAGAACAGCGTAATCCAATGGCAGAGGATGATGTGAGGTTTAAAGAGGCGGTCCTCCGTCACATTCAGGAGACATCACAGAGGCTGCAGGAGACGTCACAGAGACTTTCAGCCATAGAGATCAGTCAGAGAGAACCCCCTAGGGTTCTCCAGGTGGGAGAAGGATCGGGCGTGTCTCGCTACATACCAGACGCTATTCCCATTGTGACAGCGCAGAGACCCTATATGCCCACATTCACACCCGAAGACACAGAGACAGGAGTGCGGGGAGGTGCACAGAGGGTCAATCCCGCACCCACGCGACCCACCATGCCTACCTTTCCGGTAGAGGACGAGGGGTCGACAGCACCAAGAGATGTGGGTCCAGCTCAATATGCGGCCATTTTTGCAGAATGGCAGGGCCTAGGTCAGGCGTTCATGGATGCTTTCCCCTTAGAGCGCTATTTCCAGTACCGATGTGGCGTCAAAGCCCATGAGCAGGAACAACACCAACACAAGGGACGTGGATCCCACCGTGATAGTCACCGTGCAGCGAGTAAATTCCATTTGCCGATGTTTGATGGTTCGCAGAAGACTACGGCAAAGTCCTGGGTGGAGAAGCTGGACATCTATTTTCAGCTTAACCAGATGCCAGAGACGGAGGCCATCAAGATGGCTGCATTGCATTTAGAGGGTGAGGCCCAGGACTGGTGGTTTCATGGGATGGCAACACTGGGACATTCCACAGTGACGACGTATGCTGAGTTCACCAGGAGAGTGGTGGAGCGTTTTGATAGGAAGGATCCGGAGCAGCATTTCTTTGAGCTAACCAAGCTCAGACAGACGGGGAGTGCAGAGGCATACATCTCAGACTTCTTGAGGGTTTCAGTGATGGTACCTGACTTATCGACAGCTCGGATGGTCTATATGTTTGTGGAGGGGCTGTCAGAGCCACTCCGTGGCCTAGTCCGGTCAAACAAACCGGCTACACTACAGGATGCTATCAGTAGGGCTCGTGACCTACAGGATGTCTTGCCTAGGACTCGGCCACCTTATCCCCCGAGACAGGCTTTCCAGCCTAAGGGTAAGGACACGAGGGTTCCGCCTCCCAAGGCGAATCCAGGACGAGGACAGTTTGATGATGAGGCCAGGAGAGAGCTGAGACGGAAGCGATTATGCTTCACTTGCCAGGAGCCGTGGGCACCGGGACACAAATGTACGACCGGGAAGGCACATTTCATAGAGGTCTTCTCCGAGAGCAGCGGGGAAGAGGATGAGGAGGTCGATGAGGAGACAGGAGGATGTTATGCAGCACAGAGTACCTTACCACCTCCACCACCCGATGCAGGTGGGGCATCATTCGCACCTACTGGGGGAGCTCTAGCAGCATTACGAGGGGTCCCCAAGTATCTGACGTTGCGCGTACGGGGGACAGTGCGCGGACAGCGGGTCTCGGTCTTAGTCGACAGTGGGGCCACCCACAACTTCATTGATGCCCAGATGGTTGCACGGAGAGGCATACTGACGGAAGGCTTTGATGGGTTTTCGGTTTTGGTACCAGGAGATCAGAGCATGGCATGTGCTCGATATGTACCAGAATTATCAGTGACCATGGGCACCTATACATTGACCGATCACTTCTTTGTGGTGGACATCCCGGACACCAATGTGATATTGGGGGTCCAGTGGCTGATTACTCTGGGGAAGGTCACGACGGATTGGAAGGCCTTAGAGATGGAGTGGGATGATCCCAAGACGGGGAAACATGAGAAGATACGAGGGCAGAACACATATCCACCCCAGACAGTATCGGCACACAGCATGGAGGCGACTTTCCGCAAGGGAGATATAGAGTGGGCAGTAGAGTTGCGGGCTTCGGAGGCAGTAGATACAGGACGGACGGTGCACCCTGATCTACAGACTATTCTCGACAGATATGCAGCAGTTTTTGGAGACATTCCGCCGGGACAGCCACCGGATCGGGGGTTTGAGCACACGATCGAGCTGGAGCAGGGGATACAGGCGGTGATCACCACACCGTATAGGCATCCCAAAGCCTATCGAGACGAGATAGAACGGGCCATTCAGGAGCTGCTGGCCCTTGGGCACATTCGACCCAGCACCAGTCCTTTCGCTTCTTCAGTAGTGCTGGTGAAGAAGAAGGACGGCACATTACGCATGTGCATTGATTACAGGGCTCTGAACAAGAAGACCCTGAAGAACAGGTACCCTATTCCCAGGATCGATGAGTTGATGGATGAGTTGAGAGGAGCTCGGTTCTTCTCAAAGATTGATTTGAGATCCGGGTACCATCAGATACGCATGAGGGAACAGGACATTCCCAAGACTGCTTTCAGGTGTCATTATGGGCACTTTGAGTTTTTGGTCATGCCCTTCGGGTTGACCAATGCACCAGCTACTTTTCAGTCTTGTATGAACCACATCTTCAGGGATCATCTGAGGAAGTTTGTGCTGGTTTTCTTTGATGATATCCTTATATACAGCAGGACTTGGGAGGAGCATCTCCAACACATTGAGACGGTCTTGCACATTCTGGAGGAGCAGCAGTTCTTTGCCAAGCTCTCCAAGTGTGAGTTTGGATTGACGGAGATGCTGTATCTGGGACACATTATAGGAGTGGACGGGGTGAGAGTCCACGAGGAGAAGATCAGGGCTATCAGGGACTGGCCAGAGCCACGGAATGTAATAGAACTTCGAGGGTTCATTGGTATTTGCACCTACTACAGGAAGTTCGTCAAGGGCTTCTCTCAGCTTGCTGCACCCCTCACGGAGCTGACGAGGAAGGGGGCATTCAGTTGGTCGGATACGGCACAGCGAGCTTTTGATAAGCTCAAGGAGGTGATGAGCAGTTGTCCCGTGTTAGCATTGCCAGATTTTACGCAGCCCTTTGTCCTAGAGTGCGATGCATCAGGAGAGGGGATCGGAGCAGTTTTGATGCAGGAGGGTCATCCGATTGCGTTCGAGAGCCGGAAGCTCCTTCCACACGAGAGGCTATATCCCATATATGACAAGGAGATGCTGGCCATCATGCATGCATTAGCCAAATTCCGGCAGTACCTGGTAGGTGGCAGATTCAGGGTGAGGACAGATCATAACAGCCTGAGGTACTTTCTGGAGCAGAAGCAGTTGCAGGAGAGGCAGCAGAAGTGGATCAGCAAGATCCAGGCTTACGACTTTGACATAGAGTATGTCAAGGGGAAGAATAACGTAGTAGCTGATGCCCTTTCCCGTAGACCAGCCACGTTATCACTCATGAGCCTGGACGCTGACTGGAAGGCTCGACCACTGGTTGAGTACTCCAAAGATAGATTTGCATGCGAGGTTCTGGATGGGCAGGTAGCGGATAGCAGATACGGGGTGGCCGATGAGGTCATCTATTACAGGGACAGGATCTTCTTGACTGAGGGATCTCAGCTCAAGGAGAAGATACTCCAGGCTTCACATGATTCACCATTGGCAGGCCATCAGGGGTTCACCAAGATGTACAGGGCCATCCGGGAGAGGTTTGCTTGGAAGGGCCTCAAGGAGGACGTACTCCAGCATGTCAGGGAGTGCGAGGTTTGTCAGCGGAACAAGGGAGAGATGAGCCATCCCGCGGGGTTGCTGCAGCCACTTCCCATTCCGGAGGGGAAATGGGAGAGTATTTCGATGGACTTCATCACGGGGTTGCCCACGGTACAGGGCAAGGACTGCATCTTCGTAGTGGTTGACCGGCTAACGAAGTATGCTCATTTTTTCGCCATTTCGGCACATCACACAGCGGCACAGGTGGCAGAGTTGTTTTTCCGGGAGGTTTTCAGATTGCATGGTCTACCCAAGACCATTGTTAGTGACAGGGACAGCCGTTTTATGGGTGGATTTTGGCAGGAGCTCTTCCGACTAGTGGGGACAGAGTTGACACCGAGCACTAGTTATCATCCCCAGACGGACGGGCAGACGGAGATAGTTAACAAGTGGCTAGAGGGCTACTTGCGTAACTACGTCAGTGGGCAGCAGAGAGCATGGCTGAAATGGCTACATCTGGGCGAGTACTGCTGCAACACAACCCACCATATGTCCATCGGCATGACACCTTTCTATGCGTTGTATGGATACCATTCCCTATCTTTTGTGGACATGATGTTTGGTGTTAGCAGGGCTCCGCGAGCCAAATTATGGATCCAAGAGAGCCAAGACATCCTCCGGGCTCTCAAGGACAACATAGCCACAGCACAGAATCAGCAGAAATTGTATGCTGATAAGGGTCGGGTGGAGAGACACTTTGAGGTAGGGGACCTAGTCTACCTACGATTACAACCATACCGACAGTCTTCGCTCAAACAGAAGGGGGCAGAGAAGCTAAAGCCTCGCTTTTATGGACCATACAGGGTGATACGTAGGATCGGGCAGGTTGCATATGAGTTGGAACTGCCCCAAGGCAGCCGGATTCATAACATCTTCCATGTATCATGCCTGAAGAAGGCACTGGGTCAGCATGTGACAGCCACTGGGGAGCTACCGCCGACAGATGATGAAGGGCACTTGGTGTTACAGCCGGAGGCCATTATTGACACCAGGGAGAGACAGCTGCGGAGCAGGAAGATCAGAGAGTTCTTGGTGAGATGGAAGAATCTGCCGGATGAGGATGCCACTTGGGAGGATGAGAGGATCTTACAGCATCCATCCCTTCAGTTGCTTGAGGACAAGCAACGTTTTGCCGGGGGAGACTGTAATATTCCCAATTAGCTTTGCTAATTGGAATATTTCATTTTTGCTTTATTTTGCCGCTTTAGCTAGAAATAATGAATAAAGTGAGAAATAAGAGGGGTCACCTCACTTTAGTCATCTCACTTTATAAATAAAGTGTTCTTTTCCTAGTTGCTTGACGTTATAACTTAGAGAGGGGGCCTTGGGGGTCCACATGATTATGATGGGGAGGCATCAGGCTAACCCAAGGTGAACTGCGCAGGTCAAAGGAGAGTAAGGACGCAGTTAAGTTTTGGAGGGAGTTTGGCATTATAAAAGGAGGGGTTCTCCCACCTCATTTGGTTATGCATGATTTTATATTGATATTGCGAGCTAGACTTATGCCTTCCTTAGATGGGATTGTTTAGTCGGTCTGCAGCACTGTTTAGTGCACGAGTGTCTCCGGTCGGAGATCGCACCCTTAGCCTCGGGGGACTTCGAGTGCCTGCCCTGGTAAGGTTATTTCTGGTTTCACCCTTAGCTTCGGGGGACTTCGAGTGCCCGCCCTAGTAAGGTTATTTTCTGAGTAACACCCTTCAGTTTCAGTGGGACTTGGTAGCATCTTCAGCGGGAGAATTGGAGAGGAAGAAGCCTCTTGTGGCTGCGCAGATCTGAGAAGAAGAGGACGCTGTTCCAGGAGAAAGAGGACGCTGATCAGCCTTGGAGAGTGAGGACGCTGTTCCAGGGAGGACGCAGTCCAGATCTGAGCAGGGAAAACGCTGTACCAGGAGGAGGAAGGACGCAGATCAGTCTGGGAGTGAGGACGTTGTTCCAGCAGGAAGAGGAGGACGCAGATCTGAAGGCACATTGATAGATCCAGCCTTGGAGATTGAAGATCTGAGCAGATATTTGCAGATCTGGTTCTGTAGGTGGCAGATCTGGGGAGATAGCATTAGATCCAGCTTGGGAGATTACAGATCTGAAGAGATATTGTCAGATCTAGCATAGATCTGAGGAGAGAGCAGTAGATCTGATATAGGAGGACGCAGATATGGAGGGATAGGACGCAGATCTGGATTGTAGGCTTCAGATCCAGCAGATCTGAGCATATAGGACGCTGATCCGTCTGGGAGGACGCTGATCTGATGAGCAGGGTCATGTGAGCAGGGCTTGACAGCGTTTTTGGCCTTGAGGAGCTGAGCTTTTCATCTGGAGGGTTTTGGTGACCAGCACCACATCTGTTCCAGCGTTGTCACTAGCAGAGACAGCGTTTTCATTGGTGAGGTTTTGGAGTATTGATATCAGCTTTCTTTTGATCTACAGCTCATAGTTCCAGTGCAGTCCAGCTTCAGTCTTCAGAGCAGTCTTCAGCCAGCTAGGACGCTGACCTTGTTGCAGCCATTATTTGTCTGAGAGAGCCTCCACTTGCCTAGGGCAAGGATAGGTGCATTTATTCTGATTTTCTTGTACTCCTCTCTATGTACTTTCAGATTAATAAAATGGCTCAGTTTTCTGGCATTCGATGTGTATTTGTTCCATGATCTGGTAATGATATGGTGATTATCTTTTAGCACTTCCAGTTAATCATTAACTAATTATACTTCAGAAATTCTGTAATATCCCCAATTAGAAATTCCACTAATTAGAATATTAATCTTTGATAAATTCTGATGTTTCTAATGTCAAGCAGAAATAAGGTCAGTCGGGACCCACAATTAATAATTAAGGGAAAAAATGCAGTCTACTCCTATAGTTCACAAGGAAAAATTGCGGCCTTAGTGGGGTCCATGTGGCCAGCATTTGATTTGGAGGCAGCTCCCTAGGTGGCAGCGTGGGAAAGGCTCTATGGGTGCAGCGCAGTGAGTGGTTGGATGAGGGGATTGCACAGTCCATGGTGGGCCCAAGGGGAAATTGGGGCCTCAATTGATAAAAGGAAGTGAAGGCAACTCATTTCCTCATTCATTCAACTTCTATTTTGATTGCCATCTTGACATAGCACGCTTGTGCCGGGTGCCAAGTCTATAGTGTTGTTTAGCAAATGAGATCTTCAGGCGGAGATCTCAACCTCTACCTCAGGGGACTACGAGTGCCCGCTCAGGAGAGGAGTTCCACAATTTTGGTGTGGAGTTGACATAGAAGCAACAACAGGAGTGCGTAGAGGCAGCAGAGACTGCATAGTGCAGTCTAGAGGAAGTGCCGGGAGTGTGGGAGAGAAGAGGAGTTCAGCCAGAGGATTTGGAGGGGAGGCTAGCCACCTCCTACCAGGGATTTTAGCAGCATTTTGGAGACATCTACTAGCAGTTCCAGCCAGGAGTCGAATTTCCCAGCAGTTGGGGGGCCAATTTCTGAGGTCAAAATTAGGATGAACTCTTCCTGAGTTTTTCTGGGTTTATTGAGGAGAAGCCAAGATTAATTTGGGAGAATTTTTTGGGCAGGTTTGAGGTGTCAAACAAAGATGCTAACTCAGCTAGCAGCTAGAGGGGCTAGGGGAAATAGGGACGAAATTCCGGGGTCAACATTTGGCCAATTCCTTCGCGTGTTTTTGTGGGTTCTGTGAGTAGAGTCCGAGGTTAAAAGCTTGGAATTTTCTGAGCAGAGGAGAAAGACCAACTAGCAGTCCAAAGTTAGCCAGCAAAAACATTTTTGGGCAGAGCAGTGCAGCATCAATGACACGCAGAGCCAGTTGTAGAGAGTCATTTCAGCTTGGGTTGAGAATTATTCCAGCCTGCCTTGAGTAGGCCCAGGTGCACCTATTCCAGCACCTCTTTGTACTCAATTCCCGACATTAATTTTAGTCTATTATTGCTTGTCTTACTGTCATTTTCCCATTTGGGATATTACAGTGGTATCAGAGCTATGATCTTGGCCAACTGTGGAGTAACCAATTAGACTAGGGAAGATTTGTGCATGTATACACAGTGACGGGTTAAACCATAGACAAACCATGGCACAAAGGGGATTTAGTTACCGCAAATTATTGACCGAATTGATGAAGGCATCAACCGAGATCTATCCTCTTCCTTATAGAAGAGACACTAGAGTTGCACAGGCCGTGGGGGTACAACCACCTACGCAAGTTCATGGGGAGCAAGTGGATACACCCAATATGACACAGGGGTCACCCGTGTTGGAGACTTCCTTGACCGTGTCGGTTGACATCTTAGTGGAGAGAGTAGAGCCTACCCCAGTAGTGCCATTCGTTGAGGTGATGACTAGGGTCGTGTTCGAGTTTTTGGGTGACAACAACACGCAGCAGATGGGTGAGGTGACAGGAGAGGTATCCCCCCTTGATGAGACAAAGATGGGAGGCAGAGGTAGTGTCAAGATGAGAGAGAACATACACATTGAGGAGAGAGTTCATCGAGATACATTCCAGCTGGTTGAGCATGATTCTAATGACGCGCATGAGGAGCAGAAGGATACACCTAGTGTGACGCATGAGTCACGTCTGATGGAGTTCCCTTTGGTAGCCCCAGTGGATAGATTGGAGGAGGTAGTGGAGCACACAACAATTGATGAGGAATATCGGTCTATGACAGAGCTTCAGAACAATAGTCACCTACAGTTGACTAAAGATCACGTCTTACATGTTCGGTTGTCGGTGGAGGAGCAGTGGGAGGCTCATGTTGAGTCCATGGTGGAGGAGGATGTGCAGCCATTGATGAGGGCAAAAGAGAGGCCACCCATTGGGTTTCCAGTGCAGTTTACTCCAGAGGCACATTGGCGGGGAATACAACGTTATTAGCCCACCCTTACACATTGAATTGAGGAAGGCAGAGTTGTCTAGACGTACTAAAGGGGATGGCCAGGTTAGCAGGACTGAGCGACATGGGCTGAGCATGACACCGCATCAGCTCGGAGGGGTTGTTCCTTCCGCAGAGGATTGCACATTCGATCCCTCCTTTGGGATTGGATGGCAAGAGGTACTGAGCTGGTACCCCATGGAGCACACTAGGCAGATGGATACATCCATGGCCACATTTCAGCAGTCCATGGATTACCAGAGGGACACGAGGTCCAGATTGTTGTTGGGATCAAGGTGGGATTTCCCATCACATCATAGACTCAGTAGGTGATGGTAGCAGTTGCGCGATGGGTGTGATGTTTGGGCGCACACACATTTTCAGATCTCTATCAAAGCCTCGGACAACCCTAGTGACAGGATGAACCCTAGTGACAGGATGGTTCGACAGGGGGAATACACTTTTCATGAGTTATCTCAGCATATTGACTGTGCATGGAGTCACAAGGTGATTAGCCTACTTCGGCAGGAGTTGGTGGGAGGTGGCATCGTCAGGCCACCAGACAGGGCATTACATAAAGACAATGCTCTCTCATTGGTATATGGGACACTTGAGCTATGGAGGATAGGAGCAGTGGTGTCATTTTCGTTGGCATGTGAGGAGTCAGGCTTCTCCAATCCTTCAGAGCAGATGGGGAGATGTAGCCCACATCATGGAGGGTTTACTAGCAGAACGGTGGATATTTTGGCCCATGCAGGATACTATACGTTACAGGGTGGTATGATAGTGGGCACTGATACACAGGACTACACAGAGTTATGTCATAGGGTCGACTGTTATGTAGAGGGATGCAGACTAATGTGTACAAACCCAATGTTAGGCCATAACATCTAAGGGTGTGCAGGGCTATGCAGCGAGGAGCAGTGGCCTGCAAAGGGGCATGGAGATGCATGGGGGTGTGTTGTAGAATGTCAGACTG
Organism: Pinus albicaulis; assembly: GCA_034641835.2. Taxonomy (NCBI): domain Eukaryota; kingdom Viridiplantae; phylum Streptophyta; class Pinopsida; order Pinales; family Pinaceae; genus Pinus; species Pinus albicaulis. The sequence continues at coordinate 425,463,077 of CM076569.1, read as the reverse complement.
CGTTGTGGAGTAGGAGTGCATCACATCGCATTGGGTACATGTGGGGAGTGACAGGTGCAGTAACACAGGAGGGATACATGAAGGTACAGGATGGTATAGCTGTAGGCGGGGGTATCTGGTGGTGTGTAGGGGCAGGTTGCAACATACAGTGGCATGTTGAGGAATGCGGAGACACTTGGTGGTATGTAGTGACACATGATGCGGCTCAACGGGCTCTTGGAGCGTTGCCTCCAAGGGGACTTAGGGACAGGGGCATTAGTTGTACCATGGGATGCAACTCACCTAGGATCGATGAGGATATTGTTGAGCATCTGGAGACACCACGTTTAGCGGATACAGGGCTACGAGGGTGTTATAAGTAGATCTGAGGTAGAGAGAGTGTCGTCTGGAGGATTACTCTTGAGTATCCAGGCAGCAGGGCATGGGAGGCTCACCCTAGGCAGTTGGATGAGATACCGCGCGCCATGAGCCGGGAGGAGACTCTCTAGTTGAGACACTTGGTAAGTGCACGAGTTGACGGATACAGGTTTAGGGATGGCATGGTTGATCGCCAAGGTAGCATATGTTCCACCCCTAGGCTCACATTTGAGGGACGGTGGATGGTAGACTCCATCTACAGTAGGGTACCCAGACTCCGAGCAGTGTTCAGGTGTATCATCAGGAGTTGGGATAGTGGATTTCACTATGTGGTTTGGCAGGAGCAGGGCAGACCTGCATGTGTGGGACAGACTCCTGATATTTGGGGTCCACCCAGGGGATACATACAGGGGTCAGAGATGGGTCAGATGGATTCTAGCAAGTAGCAGCGCTACGCAGCGACATCCCGTGAGGAGTGGGAGTTGTGAGCTCCCAGTATGGTTGGGGGATCCAGGGATCTATTGGGCAAGTGGATCACTCCACTTTGTGATGAGCAGGGACATGGCAGAGGGTGATCTAGTCCACCTTGGGTTTGACACGTGGGGGAGCACTGAAACCTCCACTGCATGGCGAGGTAGACTTATCATGTTGTTGCTCAGGGTCATGATTGGCAGTGGAGGGGTAGATATTAGCATCACGGAGATGCCCGGGCAAGATGAGCTTGGCCTTCACAGGTTTTTCGCCAGAAGGCCTCAGGAGAGAGGGATACAGTCTGTGCATGATGGGGAGTATCTCATAGTCAGAGTGGCGCAACATCAACATGGTGGCACCTCACCGAGATTAGCAGGGGATCGAGCATTATAGCTCTACACAACTCGATAACCTTTAGGGATGAGCTGTATACTACATGGGGAGATCATGTAGATCTTCCATTGGGCTTCAGCGAGTCACTGATGGAGTGGGGGACTTCATTAGTATGGCAGGGTGGTCAGCGGGATGATAGCTGGAGGGGCTCATGTGAGCGAGACACCATCTCTGCAGGGATTAGGCGGTATCTTTGAGGGTTTACTCTTGGAGTGCATGGGATGGACTACTTGGTAGGGAAACTTCATGAGGAGTTGGGCATAGTGCCATATTATCATGATTCCCTACTCACTAATGGTGTTCAGAGTGCTTCTGCTATTTGTTCATGGCAGGATGGTGAGTGGAGTAGGGGGAGCTTCAGGTTGGACATGATGGCTTGGGATCCGGGTATTGAGGGATCCCTTCATATCCGGGAGATGCAAAGGTCAGGGATGATTAAGTGGCGCATCTGGGACCCTAGCACATTTTCGCAGTGACAGTGGGGATCGTCAGCTAGAGAGGATGCTTGTTCAGGCATTGCCCGAGGACAAGCAATTTTTGGCAGGGAGGACTGTAATATCCCCAATTGGCAATTCTGCTTATTATAATATTAATCTTTGATAAATTTTGATGTTTTTAATGTCAAGCAGAAATAAGGTGGGTCAGGACCTACAATTAATAATTAAGGGAAAAACTGCAGCCTACTCCTATAGTTCACAAGGAAAAATTGCGGCCTTAGTGGGGTCCATGTGGCCAACATTCAATTTGGGGGAAACTCCCTAGGTGGTAGCATGGGAGAGGCTCTATGGGGGTAGCACAGTGAGTGGTTGGATGAGGGGACTGCGCAGTCCATGGTGGGCCCAAGGGGACGTTGGGGGCTCAATTGATAAAAGGAAGTGAAGGCAACTCATTTCCTCATTCATTCAACTTCTATTTTGATTGTCATCTTGACATAGCACGCTTGTGGCGGGTGCCAAGTCTGCAGTGTTGTTTAGCACACGAGATCTTTAGGCAGAGATCTCAACCTCTACCTCGGGGGACTACGAGTGCCAACTCAAGAGAGGAGTTCCACAATTTTGGTGAGGAGTTGACATAGCAGCAACAACAGGGGTGCGTAGTCCCTTCAGGACTGCGTAGAGGCAGTAGAGACTGCGTAGTGCAGTCTAGAGGAAGTGCCGAGAGTGTGGGAGAGAAGAGGAGTTCAGCCAGAGGATTTGGAAGGGAGGCTAGCCACCTCCTACCAGGGATTTTAGCAGCATTTTGGAGACATCTACCAACAACTCTAGCCAGGAGTCGAATTTCCCAGCAGTTGGGTGAGCCAAGCCCAAGAGGGCCAATTTTCGAGGTTAAAACTAGGATGAACCCTTTCTAGGTTTTTTGGGGTTTATTGAGGAGAAGCCAAGATTAATTTGGCAGAATTTTTTGGCCAGGTTTGAGGTTTCAAATGGAGATCCTAACTCAGCTAGCAGCTAGAGGGGCTAGGGGAAATAGGGCTGAAATCCGGGATCAACATTTGGCCAATTCCTTCGTGGGTTTTTGTGGGTTCTATGAGTAGAGTCCGAGTTAAAAGCTTGGAATTTTCTGAGCAGGGGAGAAAGACCAACCAGTAGTCCAAAGTTAGCAAGCAACAACATCTAGGGGCAGAGTAGCACAACATCAAAGCCACGCAGAGCCAGTTGCAGAGAGTCATTTCAACTTGGGTTGAGAAGTATTCTAGCCTGCCTTGAGTAGGCCCAGGTGCACCTATTCCAGCACGTCTTTGTACTCAATTCCCGACATTAATAAAATGGCTCAACTCATCTTTTGGCTTCAGTTTTTCGTGTATTGATGGTATATTTAGTTTTGCTGTAATTTTAGTCTATTATTGCTTGTATTACTGTCATTTTCCCATTTGGGATATTACAGTGGTATCAGATCCATGATCTTGGCCAGCCGTGGAGTAACCAATTAGACCAGGGAAGATTTGTGCATGTATACACAGTGACGAGTTAAACCATAGACAAACCATGGCACAAAGGGGATTTAGTTACCGCAAATTATTGACCGAAATGATGAAGGCATCAGACGAGTAACTCCCAACGAGCAGCTCCATTCCAGCAAAAGCAACATTTTCCAGCAGCAGCAGCAGCTCAGAGAGGGAGCAACCATCCATAGTATGGTTTGGAGAGTTATTTCAGCGTGCCTTGAGCAAGCCAAGGTGACATCATTCTGATCACCTTCCTGTACTCATTCCCTATTTTTAGTTTATAATAAAATGGCTCAGCTTTCCTAAATGTTTGCAGTGTTTTCATGGTGTCTCTCTAGTAGCTGTAGTTTTTGTTTATGTTGCTTTGTATTGCTGTTTATTTCCTATTCGGAATTTTACACCGGTGCAACAGATATGAAGGTTTTATTATTAAGCAGATTTTTGAATACAACTAGGGTGCCAAATCCGGCTCACCCAACAGAGAGAATCCTGGCAGACAAAAAATAGTGAGTTTTACCTCACCCTACAAGTCCTGGCGGATCCAGATCTGAACTGGCGAAACCCTACCTCCCTCTGCATTGCCTTTGCGCAGTATATGCATAGGCCTGCGTGGGGATGGTTGTGGACTATGTCACCTCCTCTCTGAATCAATCTTCCTCTCAAAAAGTCGAGTTTTAGCCCTCCCGGCTCAGAAACCTCGATCTCCAGGAAAAATCAGACTGTCTCTAGGAAACTCTGCGCAGTCCCTGTGTGAGCCCTGCGTGGGACCGCGTCCCCCCTTCTGGGGACTGCGTCACCTCTCCTGGTGGCTGCGCTGCTTCCTCTGCTGTCTCTACTGCCTCTTTGTTATGTATTCTTGGCCTTGGACTGAAGTCCCCTCTGCCCCTCCCTGCACTAGAAACTCACTTCGAAATTCTCAGCAAACTGTGCCCCAGAATTTCGACTTAGTGTTGAGATTTTGTGTAGTTGGGGTAGCATCGGGTGTGCTCTAGCCCTGAAACTTGGTGGAGGGGCTAAGAAACACATCACCTCCAAAACCCAGAAAGCGTTTGGAGAAATTTCATCTGGCGTTGAAATTATTCAAATAATTAATTATTTTAATGTGATCCCTAAGTCTAAACTTAGGGAAATTAAATAATTAAAGTGAATTAATTAACACGTGCTGAAATGTTCTAAGTGACGCAGATCAAACAATCTTTTAATCTCAACCGTTGATAAGTGATTTAATCTCGGTTGTTAATGTGTTCAATAAAAAAGTATAAGAGAAAGGCTTGAGGGTTAGTTGGAGACACACACACGGAGGCAGAGCTGAGAAACTAAGCTAGAATTCTAGGGCAGGGTTTGCTAAGAATTTCTGGAGGAGTTTTCTACAGCGAGGGGTAGTGTTGGCTGAGGGGATGATATGATCCCGGAGCCAAGAGTCGGCAAGAGGCAGAGGAGCAGCTTTCAGGGTCAGCGCAGAGGAGAAAGGGCAGCGGCAGCAACAGTTACGAAGCAACTGCGCAACATAGCTTCAGCCGCTACACAGGTGCTACGCAGGGCCAGGAGGGTAGCGCTGCAGCTTCAGAGGGCTTCTAGAGTTACGCAGAGGCCTCCAGAGGCAGTGTAAGGACTGCATCATCCACTCTAGGGTTACGCAGTCCACTTCTGAGCAGCGTAGAGGCACGCAGAGCCTAGCAGGGCTGACATTGAGGCTTCAGGGGCAGCGCTGGGGTTTCTAGGGCCAAAATCTGGCTGAGTCTTATAAATCCCGTTTGAGGGTGTGGATTAGTCAGAATCTTGGTCTCAGAACAACAGGTTCGTTGCAGATCTACTTTTTCTCTGTCGAGTTAACCAGATTTGGTGCCCAGATTTGTTGTACTCAAAATCTACATAATAATAATAAACCTTCATATCTGTTGCACCGGTTTTCTCGTATTGGGTTTTTTCGGGGACTTATGCCCAAAGATCAGTGTGTCACTTTGTTTGAATGAGTGTAATATTCAGTAAATGATTTGCATGTGTGTAGGCTGTTAGTTGTGTTTACTTCGATATTTGCTGAAACACGTAGATAGACACAAAGAGAAGTAGATGCTAATCAGGGTGTCAGGGATTTGTCGGGAGGAGCTAAGAATTATGTCTTAGGTGTTTCAGATTTTATCTGCCAGTATATTCCTTGTAAAGAAATCATTTGTTGAAGAATTTAATAAATCCCTCATCTGCTGCACCGATTTTCTCGCATTGGGTTTTTCTGGGGACAATTGTCCAAAAATAACTGTGTACATGTGATTGATTCTTATGCTTATGTCCTTTACTGTTTACTTCTTTGCATATATGTTTGTGAATGTTGTAGTAGTATTTGTTTCGATATTTACCGATAGATTTCTGTAAATAACTTATTGAAATAATAAGTAGGAGGAATAAATCTATCACTGCAACTGTAGACTTTTCAGATTGAAAATTTCACATGGTATCAGAGCCAGAGATGAGTAACAGGAACAGAGAATCAAGTAGTGGTGAAAAGTCTAACACTGCAGCAGCAGCTCAGAAGGGTTCACGCAGTTCTCCAGGGAGGGAAAGAAGCATGATAGAACAGATGGATCACGATGTTTCTGTTCTGGCATCCAGACTTGAAGAAGATTTTTCTTGCGTATCAGGCACTGCTTCTTCCAATTTCTAGTATATTGACAGTGGAACTTCTGCTCACATGACGGGAGTACAGGAATGTTTTTCCGATTACCGAGAGGAGTAGATGAGTTTTAAAATAACCATGGGTAATAAAGCAAAATGTACCCCTATTGGGAGAGGTATTGTAGTATTTCAGACCGAGGCTGGAAATAAGATCCAGGCCACTAACATACTGCGTGTGCCCGGGTTGGGGATGAACTTGCTCTCAGTGTCTCAAATTCAAAACCGAGGTTATGACGTTTACTTTATTGGCAATAAGGTCTACGTCAAACACCCCAGTTGGAAGAAGAAGGCACAAATCGGGGTAAGAAGCAACAAACTTTACAAGTTGAAATTTACAAGTTGCAATTTGAATCCCTAATGGCACTGGTTGGCAGCACTGATGAAACAGACCTGAATGAGCTATGGCACAGAAGAATGGGACATTTGAATCATGGGGCATTAAAAATTCTCCAGAAGACTGTTATCGGAGTTCCAGAACTGAGCACTAAATGGGACGATGTCTGCAAAGGGTGCGTATTGGGAAAATATGCCAAGGCAACGTATCAGAGAAGCAACAATAGGGCCAAGGGTGTATTGGACTTGATACACTCGGATATCTATGGACCAATGTCCACTAGAGCTTTTAGTGGTGCCGAGTACTTCGTCACCTTTATTGATGACCATTCCAGGAAAACCTAGATCTACTTTTGAAGACCAAGGACAAAGTCTTCAGTCGATTTAAAGAGTTTAAAGCTCTGGTAGAAAATCTGACAGGAAAGCGGATCAAGGTGCTGCGTTTAGATAATGGTGGTGAATACATAGATAAGGAATTCACAGGGTTCTACGCAAGGGAAGGTATCATAAGAGAGTAGACAACTCCATACAATCTGGAGCAGAATGTTGTGGCAGAAAGGAAGAACAGGACTATTGTCGAAGCGACAAGGGCGATGCTGTATGACCAAGACATGCCCAAATTTCTGTGGGCTGAAGCTTGTAATACAACTGTCTATGTTCAAAACAGGACTCCTCACGCTGCATTGGGAAAGATCACGCCAGAAAGTGTCTTCACTGGCAGCAAGCCTGAAGCTAGTCACTTTAGGATCTTCAGCAGTACAGCTTACTGCCATGTGCTCAGTGAGAAGAGGAAGAAGTTGGAAATGACTGCGGAAAAGGGGTATTTGGTAGGATACAGTGAGAATGCAAAGGCATATCGCATCTACATTCCTGAGAGCAGGAAAGTCATAGTGCGAAGGGATGTGAAATTCATGGAGGAGAAGGCCTTCAGAAGATCCTGCGAGTTGCCTTCTGCTACGCAGTCTGAGGAGGATCCGCTGGCTCAACCTCAAAAACCAACGGCAGAGAATTCAGTTGCCTCTCCAAGGCATGGGGATCCAAGGGACGTGTCTCTCGAGGATTTGCAAGAGGCAGAGCCGGTAAATCTGCCCACCACCATTGGAATAACGAGTAGGGAGCTACGACAAATTCTGAAAGATGCAGAAGACTTTGTTGGAGTCCCCCGAAATCAGAAGAGACAACGTAAGCAACCTGAGAGGTATCAAGCCTTGGTTGCTCAAGTCAGAGATCCTTCCAGTTTTCAGGAAGCAGCGCAGCACCAGGTGTGGGTAGTTGTAATGGTGGAAGAGTATAGTTCCATCATGAAGAATGATGTCTGGGAAGTGGTCCCCAAACCTCAGTAGAGATCAGTTGTAGGATCAAGGTGGATCTACAAGTTCAAGTATGCTGCAGATGGCAGCATCGAGAAATTTAAAGCCAGGTTTTCAGAGAGCTTGATGCAACTCTGATTATCGCATAAGATATTGGTCGCTTCCATTTTCTCCCTTAGTAGGTTCACAAGCAGTTTTCGAAGCCATATGGCCTCACACGAAGCTGTGCTAGCTGCCATATATTCTGCCTCTGTACTCTGATTATCGCATAAGATATTGGTCGCTTCCATTTTCTCCCTTAGTAGGTTCACATGCAGTTTTCGAAGCCATATGGCCTCACACGAAGCTGTGCTAGCTGCCATATATTCTGCCTCTATTGAGCTCAGTGCCGAAGACTTATGAGCTCAACAGAGGCAGAATATATGGCAGCTAGCACAGCTTCGTGTGAGGCCATATGGCTTCGAAAACTGCTTGTGAACCTACTAAGGGAGAAAATGGAAGCGACCAATATGTTATGCGATAATCAGAGTTGCATCAAGCTCTCTGAAAATCCTGTGTTTCGTGATCGGTCGAAACACATTGACATTAGGTGTCACTTCATCAGGGACTGTGTACAACGTGGAGCTGTTCAGTTGCAGTACACTCCAGTAGGAGAACAGGTGGCAGACATTCTCACAAAATCTCTGGGGAAGACTAAGTTTGTCTACTTCAGAGAGAAGATGGGGATGATCAAGAATCCATTCCATTAGCAGGAGTGGATAGGATCAGGATTTAGAGGGAGTTGTAGTACAGATGCAACAGTGTCAAGGGCAGCAGTACAGAGGGCAGCAAATGAGGGGCAGCATCCAGAGATCAACAACACAGAGGGTGCTTCAAAAGCAAAACAACATGCAACAGACATATTGTTGGAACCAATGTTTTGAAAATCGCGATCGGGATTAAATCGACGAGGGGAAAAAATCGGAAAAAAATCGTAAAAATCGGGAAAAAATCGGCACATACAAAAATATTCATTTTTTTTTCAATTTTTTTAATATCTAAAGCATCCACAGCATAAAATAAATGCATTGACACATAAATATGAAAAAAAACTAATATATAAGATGTGTAATATCATGTCTAATGCTACATCACACATAAAACTGAATCCTATCCTGAATACTAAGTCTTGAGTCTTAAGAGTCAACTCAGCCTCAAAATATCAACAAAAAATATAATAATGTATCTCATATCATGAGTCATAATGTCATATACAAAGGAATGTCAATGCACCATATAACCTATGGTCCTACACTACTGATTTCCTCTGCCCCTCTTGCGAGAAAATACAACAGCTTTGCCTTTCTCTCTAGATGAAGAAGCTGGCGGGACTGGCAATGGGCTCTGTCGTGCTCTAGAAGTAGAAACTGAAGCACTATAACAGGAACCTGAAGCACTAGGAGCTAAAGGAGGCAGACCACGTCCTCTATCGGTAGTAGTGGTAGGTGGTGTCACCTCCTCCTCCTGCTCCTCCTCCTCCCGCTGCTGCTGCTACTCCTCCTCATCCTCCTCCTCCACTACCTCCTGCTCTATCCAATCAGGGGTTGACTCCATGACAGGCCTCTCAGCCTCAACCCTCTATTCAGCAGTGGTGTCAATCGCATCTAAAGAGATGGCATCCATATCAGGGGTCCTTTCAAGTTGTCTCACCCACAATCTAAGATTGTAGTAGACGTAAACCATGTCATTGAGCCGCTGGGCCTCCAACCTATACAAGGGTCATAAATTAATAAATTAAATATTAAAAAAAAAAATATTTAATGAATTCAAAAAATCAGTTGTAATATTTTAAGTTTTTTACCTGTTGCGCCTTTTGGTGTGTATTTTTTCAAATACACTCCAGTTGCGCTCGCATCCTGAAGTGCTACATGTTTGGCTGAGTATTCTAATGGCAAGTTTTTGGAGTTTTGGTAATCTGCCACCGTAGCTCCTCCACCATGCATCTACAAGTTACAAGTTACAACAAATAAGATAAACTTATAAAGTTACAAACATAAGAAATGTTTTAAAATAATGAAAATCTTCCCTGGCATTTTAGTAGTCCTATCCTGGACAGCCATGTCGAAGCTCAAGGTGCCACCTACCATTCTGTATACCTCCATCTCTTTGGATATCTCTGCACGTTCTGATGGATTTGGCACCATCTTCTGAACACAAGTGAAAAAGCCATCCATGACCTCAGCATCAAATAGGAAACTACATGAATAAGCAAATCCGGGGTTCAGGAAGATCCTTGCAGCATGAATGGGACGATGGAGTGTGTTGTTCCATCGGTCATCAATCACTTCCCATAAAAGAAGTTGTTTCTGAAACCCCTCATCACCCTTATCATCATAGTAGCTGCGAACAGCTTCTTTGGCCCTATCCATGGCCTCATACAAGTAGCCCATTGCGGGCTTCTCTCCATCCACCAATCTAAGAACCTTTACCAAAGGTTCACTAATGCTGCACACCTCTTCCACTCCAGCCCAGAAACTTTCTTGATATGACACCAACCTGCAGATGGCCTGTCCCTCTGATTTGCGGCTGATAGTCAAAGCACGCCACTCATCTGAAAGAAACATTCTCTTCAAATCCCACTTAGAATTCAAGAGGGATTGAAGAGATATGAAACTAGTGGCAAATCGTGTAATAGTAGGCCGCACCAACTCCTTCTTGTTGGTGAATGTTCTCATCAAATGAAGCACAAATGCATGATTATATATAAATTTTGTAATGCTCTTTGATGATTCTACAATATCTTTGACAAAATCAATCTTTCCGATGTCCTCCAACATCAAATCAAGGCAATGTGCAGCACAAGGTGTCCAAAATATGCTTGGATGCCTCTCCATAAGCATCTTGCCAGCAGAAACATAGTTTGCAGCGTTGTCCGTTATGATTTGGACAACATTTTGGGGCCCACCTCCAGAATGAACACATCCAATAAATCACATAATAATCTTGCATCTTTGACATGTGCAGATGCATCAACAGATTTCATAAACATTGTCCCCTTGGGACAACTAACCAAGAAGTTAGTAAGGGTCCTACCCCTTTGATCAGTCCAACCATCTGACATCACAGTGCATCCTGTGACTTCCCATGATGCCCTTAACTCCTCCAATCTCTTGGTGCAGTCAGCTTTCTCATTTTGCAGAATGCGCCCTCTAAAGTCATCATATGAAGGGGCTTTGTATCCTGGGCCAACAACAACGATAACATCAATTGTAGCCTGATAAAATGGATTGTAACTGGCAACAGTGAAAGGAATATCACTCCAAAGAAACAGTTTTCCCAACAACCTGTTAGTTTCTTCCTTCTCCTTTTTTTTAATAAGTGAGGAGATAGATGGCTGTGCCCCGAGAGTGGTTCTAGGAACAAAAAATGAGGAGGCAGCTACAGGGTTGGCTGTAGAAGATGCTAATGCTGAAGAACCACTACCACTCTCATGGTCAACTCTAAACCCTGATATTTGACTTTTCAGAGCTGCCTTGCTGAGTTTAGTTGTTTCTATTTCTTCCAATGAGTTGATGGCTCTTCTGATTATTTCTGGATTGGTATTTGTGCAAGGGCCTACTTCATGTCCAGGAATTTGTGCCAGGTGGTATTTCAACCTGTATACCCCCCCTGTCATGTGGTGACCACATAACTTGCAACTCAAGTTTGATCGGTCAAACCCCTGATCAGGTTCACCAAATTCCCATAAAGGATCCAATTTCCTTGGCATGTTTGCAAATTTGTTGAACTCTTGACTCCTGAGTTTTACTGTAAGATGAACTTTGAACTTTGAACGTTGACATTTGAACCTAGGGCACAAGAAAAATTGCATGTTAAAAAATAAAATAAAAAAATTACAATTTTACATACAACATTCCCTCAACTTAATGCAAAAATAATGGGAAAAAATACATGTTGAAACAAAAGAAAAAATAATGGAAAGAAACTAAGAGCACACGAAGAAATATAAAATAAAATAAAATGAAACAACCAATTTTTTGCATTTTTGACCAAAATAAACCCTCTCCTTTCAATTTATTAAAAAAAAAAAAAAAAACACAACCAAATGCAATCACAAATGATGAAAAATACATGGGTGATAGAAACCCATGGAAAAACAAGAAAAAAACAAAAAAAATGGTCAAATTTGATGCCCATACTTGGAAAAAACGTTTTGTTGGAGAAACTTGCTCCAAATTCAATTTTTGTTGGTTTCGCTTGCTAAAATCCTTCACTTTTGTCCACTCTTGCCCTTGTAGATCACTTATCTTCCTCCTTAGCTCTCCTTAGCAAACCTTTCACTGCAAAAATGAGAAACAAAAACATGAAAATCGCATATAAAAACTCGCTGTTTCCAAACCCCATGATTTTTACTGTACGGATCACGATTTTTTGGCGATGGCGATTTTTTCAAAAAATCGTTTAAAAAATCGCCGATTTAATCTTTTCAATGAAAAAATCGCGATGTTCAAACCACTGGTTGGAACACCTTCCTCGCTAAGAGGGAGTGTTGATTTTTTGTAGCATCGGCAAGTGTTCCAAGTCTCAAACTTTGTAAGGAGGCTTGGACATCAGTATTCCAAAGAACCCAAAAACCGTTTGTGGAAATTCCACTCGGTTCATGACTTATTAAAATAATTAATTATTTTAATGGAGATCCTAAGTCTAAACTTAGGGAAATGAAATAATTAAAGGGTATTAATAAGTCAGAGTGTGAATCTTCTAGAAAACAAAGATCAAGTCAAGTTTTAATCTTAGCCATTGATTAGACTTCTAATCTGGGCCATTGATTCATCAACGAGAAGATTATAAACGAGGGCTTGAGGGTCATTTGGAAAACAAGCGGGGCATACACTCAGTACCCGAAGGAGATCAATTCTGAAGTAAGAGAATTCGATCTCAGTGGGAGAGTTGCAGAAGCAGAAGGAGGAGGGAGTCAGCAGTGATTGAGGTCAGGGACAGAGGGACGCAGTGGGTCATAGGAGGCAACATAGGGCTATGAACCCACGCAGAGCCTACGCAGACTTACATAGTCCATTGCAGGGACTGCGCAGAGAAACACGCAGACAGGCACAGAGAAGCATAAGCTGATCAGGGTGTCAGGGATTTTTCGGAAGGAGCCGAGAATTTTGTCTCAGGTGTTTCAGATTTTATCTGCCAGCATATTCCTTGTAAAGAAATCATTTGCCGAAGAATTTAATAAAACCCTCATCTGCTGCACTGGTTTTCCCGCATTGGGTTTTTCCGGGGACAATTGTCCAAAAATAACTGTGTACATGTGATTGATTCTTGTGCTTATGTCCTTTACTGTTTACTGATCTACATATATGTTTGTGAATGTTGCATTAGTATTTGTTTCGATATTTACCGATAGATTTCTATAAATAACTTATTGAAATAATTAGGAGGAATAAATCTATCATTGCAACTGTAGACTTTTCAGATTGAAAATTTCACATAATGTGCTCTAGAAATACTTCCAGTCTAGCAATACTTCCCGCTGAAGTACTGCTATGATTTTGCAACATCTCCCTCTGCGCTGGTGATGTCTGACACTACTGCCCACCAACACTGCATTGCTGCATCCGTGCTACTGCTGACCCCGTGTACTGCTGCTATTGAATTATAGTAGCATCGGATGTGCCCTAGCCTTGTAATTTTGTATACAGGCTAAGACACATGTATTCCATAATACCCAGAAAGGATTTTGGAAAATTCCACTTAGAGATGGTTTAATTAAATTAATTCATCATTTTTTAATGTTTTCCTAAGTCTAAACTTAGGGAAACTGATTAATTAAAGGGTATTAATTAAACTAAGTGTGAATCTTCTAGATAAAGTCATGGATCAACTCCCAGTTAATCTTAGCCCTTGATTATGTTTTAATCTTGGCCGTTGAAGGGTCAACGAAAGATTATAAGGAGGGTGAGGGGCCTATGGAAAACACACTAAGCATTTGGCATTTTCGAGCTTGTGAGAGAGACATAGCTTTTGATCAAGATTGAATCACTAGGGGAGGGCTGGCTAAGTGAATTTGATCTAGTGATCAGTTCCAGAGAGGGGCAAATGCAGTAACTGGTCAGGAGGACCAGGAGTACATTTCAGAGAGAGAGGCAGCAGTGACGCAGTAGAGGCAGCGCAGTCATCTAGAGGGGTGACGTAGTCCCTGAAGGGGATCACGCAGAAGTGACGCAGTGCCTTCTAGGTTCAGTCCGAAGATAGCTGGAAGCTGGGGTTTCTGAGCCAGGAGGGCCAAAACTTAGTTCCAGATCAGCGTGATCGTTGCAGAGGAGGAGGTGATGCAGTTCCTTAGCTTGGCCACGCAGGCTTACACAGTAGCAGTGTAGGCATCACGCAGAGGCAGAGAGGGGCTTCACCAGCACTATTCCGGATTAGCTGGGGACTTGCAGAGTGAGGTATATCTCACATTTCTTCTGTTTCCTAGATTTTCTCTGAAGGGTGAGCCGGATATTGGCACCCTAGTTGTACTCAAAATTCTACTACTTAATAATACAAAACCCTTAGATCTGCTGCACCGGTTTTCCCAAGTTCGGTTTTTCTGGGGACTTAGTCCAAAAATAACTGTCAAATGTGGATGTTTTTCATTGTATTTTGTTCAGTTTGTTTCAGCACTTAGATCTATTCCTCAGCATTATTTGTGTAGACTGCTTCAGTAATTACTTAGATATTTCACTGTAATGAAACAATTATGAAAAATAATAGGAGAAGTAAATCAGATTTGTTGCAATAGGAATCCAGATTTAGGATTTTTCACAGCTGCCAACTGCCACTGCACTGCAACTCTGTTGCTCATTGCAACAGAAAAGCACTCAAGTATTGAACTAAGTGTTAAGTATGATGATTTCCTATTAAAGATCTGACTGCTGCTCTGCGCTGCTCCTCTGAAGCTGCTGTGCTACTACTAACTCTGCATTGTGCCTTCCTACACTACTGCCAACTCTGCTCAGACTCTGGTGCTCACTAGCCACTGCGCTGTCACCTTTGCACTCCTCTGCACCAACTGCTACTTGTCCATCCTGCTATTTCTGATTTGGGCTCTCGTAGTAAGGTGATGATCCGAGAGGTGGACACCTCAAGGATCCTTCCCAACTGCAGCTCGACTGAACTACAACTCTAGATCACCCCAATTCTCTCCTGGAGATATGTGGGCAATCATCGCGAATTCCTCCTCGATCCTTGCAGTTGCAGCTTGCGAATCATGCTTCTCATCTTTGTCCTTCTTCTTGAGAGGACACTGTGTAGCGTAATGTCCCATCTCGCCACACCTGAAGCATTTAATCTTAGAGACGTCCTTTCGTCTTCACTGCTCTTGCTGCTCCTTTGATGCAAGCGCTGCATTCTCCTCCTCCTCCTTGGGCTTCGTCTCACTGCTACTGCTGCCATCAAGCTTGCACTTGAGTAAGTCTCTCCTCATCTCTTCCTGCTGAATAGCTGCCCACATTCCTTCCCATTCCGGCAACTTCTCTCTGCCCAGGATACTCTGGACAAAGACTTGATATTCTTCAAACACAGAATTTAAGGCCAATCTGACCATCTCTGTGACCTGAGGAGCTGCGCCTATAGCTGTCAACTGATCTCGGACCTACTGAAGTTTTTCAAGGAATGGATCAATGCGTTTTCCCTTCTGCATCCTTGTAGTCCGCAACTTTTCCTCCAAGAACATTTTTCATTGCTTCGAAGACCCATGATATAACGCGGCCAACGCATCCCACATTTCCTTGGCTGTCCCTTTGCCAGAAATGTGTGAAACTATGTGATCCTTCACTCCATCGAGGATCAACTGTTTGGCTTTTGCCATGTTCTTCTTGAAGGCTCTCAATGGAACTGCATCTACCGGTTCAGCTACTGCACTCTCGATGAAGGCCTTGAGCTCATGCTCATCCATAAGGAAGGAGATCCTTGCCTTCCAGATTACGTGGTTGGAGGCACCCTCCAACCGATCTTGATCACGCAACCCACTGGCTGCCATCTCACCCAATTAGATGTCGAACTGCTGCCTCTAACCCTCTGTGCAGTTGGCTCTACGCAATCTCTGTTGGAGCAAGCCAAATAAATCATGATCTTGTTGCTTCTACACGGGAAATCAGAATTTCTTGGGCAAGAAACTCTTTGAGGTCAGAAGTTCCCGAAATGTGTCTTCTTCTTCTCTCTTTTGACACTTTTTGCACCAACAATTGCTGCTACAAGAAAATTGCATCCCACCAGCTACTGATCTGTGCTGAATCTATTGCGCTGCTCCCTCTGCCTCTGACAAACTACAAACTGTAAAATCCTACCTCTCTGTCGGCTCACTCAGAGAGATTTCCTTGCAGATCTAGCCCTCCTGGCTTGAGCCTTGTATTGCGCAATCACTGGGGAAATCGATCTGCTGCTTACGCAACTCTTTGATCACCTGCTTCTTCTTCAATGCTGGATCCTTCTGGTTTGCTCTCTTGCTCCTCCTGCACTGCTAAACAAGCTCTGATACCATGTGAATCCTACTGCAGCAATTGATGAGAATTCTTCTATTTGTTAATTTCTGGAACAAATTATTAACTGTGTTCTACGGTAAATATTGAAACCCCTACACTACAACCTTCACAAAATTAAACTGCGGAAAATAAATAAGTGCGGAAACAAGATCTAAGCAAGAATAAACAATAGACACACGACACTTTTATTTTTCGACTAAGTCCCTGGAAAAACCCAATGCGGGAAAACCGGTGCAGTAGCTAAGGGTTTGTCTGATTATGCAGTAATTCTGAATATAATCTGGGATGCCTTACTAGCCATCCACACAAAGAATATGAATGACAAAGAGCTAGTGAGGATTACCTCACACTGACACTGGAAATCCTGACTGACCAAACACTGCGCTGATGAGCCCTATGCTGCCTCTGCGCAGTCTCTGTGCAGTTCTACATCACTCTGCGTGGGGACTGCGTCACCTCTGCTTGTTGGCTCTTCTTCTAGTTGGATATTGATCTATGGCCCCTTCGGTCTTACACCCTGACACTTCGTCACTAGATTTGACTAATCCTCAGCTGAATCACGGATCTCAAGGCTGCAGCGCTGCCTATGCATGGCACTGCGCTTCCTCTACGTAGTTGTTACGTTGCCTCTTCTACATACTGCCCTCTTCCTTCTCTGCTGTGTATTCCCGGCTCAGGGAATGAATTTCCAACCAGAAATGATCTCTGCTCCTCTCTGTTAGAATCAACTCGATCGATCTTCTCCCTGAGCACTGCTCACTAAAGAATTTCGATCTCTAGACTGTCTCGGTGTTTTAGTGTACTTTCCAAATGCCCCATCAAGTCCTTATAGTCTTCTTGTTGAGACTTCAACGACCGAGATTAAATCTTTAATCAATGGCTAAGATTAACTTGATTTGATCTTCGTCTTTTCTGGAAGATTCACACCCTGTTTTAATTAATACCCTTTAATTATTTTAATTTCTTAAGTTTAGACTTAGGGTCCCATTAAAAATAAATAATTATTTTCATAAAACACAATCTGGGTGGAATTTCCCAAAACGATTTCTTGGTTCTTTAGAACTGTTGCTCCTCCAAGATCCTCAAGACCTGCTCTAAGTGCTGCAGATGCTCCTCCCACATCTTGCTATAAATGAGTATATCATCGAAGAATACCAGGACATATCTACGCAGGTGCTTGTGGAACACCTGGTTCATAAAATACTAGAATGTGGTGGGAGCATTAGTGAGCCCAAAAGGAATCACCAAGAACTCGAAATTCCCATAATGGCACCTGGAGACTGTCTTTGGAATATCCTACTTACGCACCCTAATTTGATGGTACCTCGAGCGCAAGTCTATCTTAGAGAAGTACTTGGCTCCTCTAAGTTCATCCATCAGCTCGTCAATCCGAGGTATGGGGTATCGGTTCTTTAGCGTCTTCTTGTTCAATGCTCGGTAGTCAATGCATATACAGAGAGACCCATCCTTTTTCTTTACTAGTACCACTGATGAACCAAAAAAGCTAGTACTCGGCCGAATATGCTCCAATGCCCATAGCTCCTGGATGGCCCTCTCAATCTCGTCCTTGTAGGCCTTGGGGTGCCTGTAAGGGGCGGTGATGATTGTGTGAACCCCCTCCTCCAGCTCTATGGTGTGATTAAACCCCCGATCTAGTGGCCTGCCTGGCGAGATCTCCCCAAAAACCCCCTGATACTTCTCCAACAAGGCCAATACGTCTGGATGCACTGGCCTTGCCTGTGTCCCTGTCTCTGAGATCTTGAGCTCCACTGCCAACTCTATATCGCCACGCCACAAATCTGCTTCCATCTTGTGACTAGACACTGTTTGAGGTGGGTAGGAGTGCCTACCCCTCAGCACTACCAACTTCCCATCTGGACCCGTGAACTCCATCTCTAGCTTCTGCCAGTTAGTGGTGACCCGTCCCAACGAGTACAACCACTGGATACCCATCACCACGTTGGTGTCTGGAACATCGACTATAAAAAAGTGGTTAGTGACGGAGTAGTTCCCCATAGTTACGGTCAGGCTGGGAACATACTTCATGCACTACATCGTCTGGTCTTCGGGTACCAACACCAAGAACCCCTCAAATGTGTGAAAATTTCAAAATAGAAACCCTACTGTAGTTACCTTGATCTACTTTGCCTACATGTTTGATTAATTAACAAGTTATTAATCTGAAGTATTTAGAAAAACATCAAAGAAAATACAAACTGTAGCCTACACATACATAGATCATTTAGTGAATAACACACACATGTGACAAAATTACACAGATTTTTCAGACAAATGTCCTTGGAAAAACCCAATGCGGGAAAACCGATGCAACAGCTCTAGAGAGTTTTTATTATTATGCAGAATCTGAATACAACAATCTGGGCACCAGAAACGGTCTACCCTACAGAGAAAATACACGGCAGATGTACTTTTCACTCAGAGACAGAAAATATGGCTGTATCACACCCTCATTCGGGATTTACAGATCATGAGCCCTTTCTGGCCCACTGGAAACCCTCAACGCAGTCTTCTTTAGCCTCTGTGTCAGCCCTTTGTCCCAGCGCAGTCTCTGCGTAGTGCAGGCTGTCCCTGCGTCCCTCTAGAAGGCTTTGCGCTACCTCTTCGTCTCCTGGATGGCTTTGCGTCACCCTCTGCATGGCCTCTGCGTCAGCATGGCTGGACTGCGTCCCTTTGGCTGGCCTCTGCGCTGCCCTGATATGATGCTACCTCTTTGCTGCTGTATTCTCGGCTTCGGATCAGATCATCCCTTGCCGATCTCTGCCCCTCCCTGCACTGCAAACTCTCTTTGAATTTATCAGCGAACCCCGCCCCAGAAATTCGACTTAGCTTCAGTGCTCTGCAATGGCAAACCAAAAACCGTGATCTAATCTCTAATTGACGGCTCAGATTAAAAGAATGCCTGATTCACGTCACTTAGAATATTTCATCACATGTGTAATTTAATTCACTTTAATTTTTTAATTTTCCTAAGTTTAGACTTAGGGTCCTCATTAAGAAATTAATTATTTGAATAACTATTACACCGGATGGAATTTCTCCAAACCCTTTCTGGGTTTTGGAGATCTCGTGTGTCGTAGGCCCTCCACAAAGTTTCGGAGCTAGATGATGCTACCCCAAAATCTCAACAAAATGTTTCTGTACGAATGCCCCTTCGCTCTACCATTTGGATATCGATAAAATTGTGGGTAACCCCACTGTCCACCAACACTGATACTCACTGCCCATGCACTGTGCCTCTAATCCAAAGTGTCAACTACTTCGGAGCTCCTCGATGTGAAGCTTGTATGCCCCTAGATTGAGCGAATGGTCTTCCTCTTGGAAGTCTCCTCCTCCGGCTTAATGTCTGAGTACACCTCAATGTAATTGGCCTTTCCCTTGGTGTAATTGTGCCCTGGTGCCCAAGGCTCATGGCACGTGAAGCACAACTTCCTCCTAAGGTCCCTCCTAGTTTCATCATCCAATTGGCCATGTCCAGTCTCCCTCTGAGGTTGACGAATGTCTCAGCCTCCCTGAGGAGCAGTAGGTATAGTGGGTATGAAGGCCTTGTTCTTGGGCACTGCGTCAATCATATCCCGACCTGTAGAGATAGCATCCATCAATGGTATGGGCTTGTAGGTCCTCGCCTAACCACGCAAACGCTCAGCTAGCCTCTCCACAAACAACATAATCAACTGGGCCTCCGAAATGTTGGATACTATCACCGCCAGTATCAACCGGGCCTCCGAAAAGGAATTTTGAGAAATAATTTTTTTTGAAGATTTTTGATAAATGGCTAGATGTACTTTGAAGAATAAATGCAAGCTACAGCCTTAGTGAAGTTAGAAAAACCATAAAATTATTTTAAATCCAAACAAGGTCAGCTTGTGCCCATAGTTTGTGAACTTGGAGCCCAAGGGATGGGGAACCTGCAAACACTACTTAATTCTTCACGCATAAATCATTAGAACAACAATGAACCACATCATCTAAGATAAGCCCAAAACTTATCAATAGAGTGTTCCTATCATCTACAATGAAATAACAATTTAATTTAAAAATTTAAACACAATACAGGAATGTCCGTACCCAACACATACCCCAAATCAGTAGAACATAGACACCATGAACTGCACCTCGAAGTCCTTATTATGATTCAAAAAATGTTCTGAGCGAGACAATAGCGTTACATGATCTTTTCTGCAAAATTACATTAACCAAACATCTGATGGCTTGAGACACAAATGACTCTCAATTTATAGAGAAATCCTCCAAGTGGAAAAATAACGGTTAGTTGGCTTGATCACCGTCAAAATAATCTCGACCGTCCAAAAAAATCTAATCATCTTTTAATCTCCACCGTTGAAAATATTTATTTTGAGGAATTTTCGAATTTCTCATTTAACCCATTTTTTATTAGCTCAAAAATAATTATTTTGAGCTAATTTCCTCAAAAAATTGACTTTGACTTAACCACCAAAGCCCAAGGGTCCACTTTTTCTTGAAATTTCCAATATTCCCTTGGTGGGGGACCTCTGAAAATTAATTTCTTTGATACCCACGATTTTTTCCACTTGGAGAATTTAATCTCTCTAGGACTCTAAATTTGACTCTAATTAATTAATTTTCTGGCTTAGGATCAATTTAATTTTTGCCAGAAAAATTAATTAATTGACACCTGAGGGGATTAAATATTTTTTCCACCCTCAAATATTTTAGCCATAGTGTTTAAGTATGAGGGACCATGCACTAAAATATTTTTATAAATAAGATTTTACATTTACAACCCTCAAAGGGGGAACACCCATTCGGTATAGACCCTCAAATTACACCCAATTCTGTGACACAAGATGATCTAGTATACCAAGTGATTTGTAATAAAATAATTTAGCCAATCAACTTAAATTATTCCCAAATCACTTTTTACATAAGACTCGACTAAAACATTAGGACTCTCCTAAGACTTTGACGACAAATTCCACACTAGCTTTGTGGTGAGGCTGGAGGGAAAAACTCTACCGACTATCCATGTTTGGAAACACAGTCGAGTCAGTGAGACGAAAAACCTACTAAGATGAAATTTTCGCCAAAATAATAGGCTTACCTAGGTTGTTGTTGAGATTTTGAGGTAGCATCGGGTCTGCTCTAGCCCTGAAATTTTGTGGAGGGGCTAAGACACACAAGACCTCCAAAACCCAAAAAGCGTTTGGAGAAATTTCATCTGGTGTGTGAGATATTAAAATAATTAATTTTTTTAATGAGAACCCTAAGTCTAACTTAGGGAATTAGAAAAATTAAAGTGAATGAATTAAACACATGTGATGAAATGTTCTAAGTGACGCGGATCAAGCAGTCTTTTAATCAAAGCCGTCAATATGAGATTAAATCACGACCGTCGATATGTCAACGAGAAAAATATAAAGGAAAGGCTTCGGGTCTATTGGAGACACACACACAAAGTCTAAGAGATCGAATTCTTCTGACGGAGCAGTGCTCGGACAAAGATCAAATCTGAGTGATTCAGATTAGCAGTGAGGGGTAGATGCAATGATTGGCCAGGAGGGTCTAGAGTACAGTGCAGAGCAAGGGCAACATAGACGCAATGGAGGCAGCGCAACCATCGGAGTGTGTGACGTAGTCCCTCAGGAGGGTGATGCAGGCCCACGCAGAGGCAACGCAGTATCTCAAAGTAGAAGTTCGAAATTCTGCCGGAAGCAAGGGTTTCTGAGTTAGCAGGGCTGAAATCGAGATCCGGGAGAAGCAGATCCACGTAGAGCTAGGGTGACGCAGTCCCTCAGCCTAGGCTACGCAGGCCTACGCAGTAGCAGCACAGAGACAGCTGGGGTTTCACCAGTTTTTGATCCGGATCAGTCGGGACTTGCGAGAGTGAGGAATATCTCACATTTTCTTTGATTGCCGAGGTTTTCTCTATTGGGTTAGCTGAGTTTATGGCACCCTAGATGTACTCAGAAATTGCTGCTTAATAATAATAAACCCTCATATCTGCTGCACCAGTTTTCTCGCATTGGGTTTTTCCGGGGACATTTGTCCGAAAAATCTGTCACTTTGTCATATGAGCGTGCTATTCAATAAATGATCTGTATGTGTAGGTTGTTAATTGTATTTACTTCACTGTTAACTCTGAATATTCAGATTAATAACTTGTATGTTTAATCAAGTAGGAGAAGTAAATCGAGATTTAGTAGTATGGTTTCTTGGTCAAGAAATTTTCACATGGTATCAGAGCAGTGAAGATCAAGCTGAATCTCCAGCAAAATCGGCTGAAGAAATTCTTACTGCAGAGAGCAGCAGAGATCCGGAGAGGGCAGCGCAGCATCAGGAGGACACAATCCTAGAAGAGGCTATGCAGGGGTTGACGCAGTCCCAGCTGAGTGACGCGGAGACAGCGTAGTGCCTTCTAGAGGGACGCAGGAGCAGCCTGCGCTGCGCAGATGCTGTGCTGAGCTAGTCTTCTCACGTAGAGGCGAGCCGGAGGGATGCAGTCCAGTTTTGAGTTGCTGTTCCAATCACCGTGGTCTGGAAGTAGAGCTTCAGATCTTCAGTGGTTGCTGGTGTGGTGGAGATTCTGCCGGTGCAGAATCGTGCCTAGCTAAGTTGACAAAGAGTGGGAGGAGGATAGTGGCTCAGCAGATTTGCGCTAAACAGATCTGAGATCCAATCAGGAGGGTGATCGTAGAGAACTGTTCAGTTGATTTTTGGCTGAGGATTTCCAGAAGGGAAATTAATCATTGGAGGGAGCAACTACTATAGAGTGTTTCTATTCTCCAAGAGACCCAGATCCAGTATTTCTGTTGAGTGTTGCAGCAGAAACAGGGAGAGGAGTATCTGTTCTGATAGATTTGAGCAAAGATGGCTTCTCATGGACTGAGAGATCAGGACAGGTTGGACGGCATGTCCAACTTCGTTATCTGGAGGGCCAGGATCCTGGCAGTCCTTGATGAGTACGACATCAAGGACCATGCTGAGAATGTCCTAGCTGTGCCTGCCGATCCAGATCCTCTGAAGAAATTCAAGGAGAATCAAGCGCGGGCTAAGCACTTGATCATGGATGCAGTCAAAGATCACTTCGTGCCACATATTGCCGGGAAGAACACGGAAAATGAGATGTGGACAACTTTGGAAACGATGTATCAGGGAGGCTCTGTCCAAAGGAAGATGCTTTTGGAGAATCAGATGCGGTTGTTCTCGATGCAGAAGGGTGAGGAGATAGATCCCTTCCTCTTCAAACTTCAGACTATCCGGGATCAATTGATTGCCATGGGTGCGATTTCGGACGAAGGGCTCTTGGTAAGGACTGCCTTGAATGCAGTCACCGAGGAATGGCAAACGTTTGTCCAAAGCATCTTGGGCAGGGCAGCGTTATCATCCTGGGTAGACATGTGGGCAATCCTCTGTCAGGAGGAAATTAGGAGATTCACCAAGAGGCAAAGCAACAACAACGGAACGGTCAAGGTAAAGAAAGAAGAGGAGGATGCAACCCTTGCATCAAAGGAACAGAGGCAACAAGGGAAGAAGAAGAGGGACCTATCCAAGGTCCAATGCTTTAATTGTGGCGAACTTGGACACTTTGCCAGCACTTGTCCTAAGAAGAAGGACAAAAGATCTTCTAAATCCAAGGTAGCAGCAACAAAGGACAATGGAAGTGATGATGCCGTAGCCATGAGTGCTCATGAGCCACGTAAGTGGGGCGACATTGATTTGTAGAGCAACTATAGATGAGAGAAGGCATGATCCTTGAGTAGCCCAACTCTTGGATCACATACGAGCTACGGGAGCCTTAAGACAGTAGTGGGACAAGTGGAGCAGTGGGTGCAAAAGATCACAGTGAAGCAGAGGGCAGTGCTGAGACACTGTAGAGGGAGCAACACAGTGCAGAGGTAGCAACAACGTAGAGGCAGTAGCGCAGAGGCTAATGGGATTGCAACAGTGTAGAGAGGCAGTGCTTACGTAGTGCAGAGCTGTAGCAGCGCAGTAGCTTCAGGAGGACAGTGTAGAGCAGCAACCAAGGAAGCTTCAGTGATGAGATGCAGCCCGACTTGTCTATCAATGATTGGGCAGGGGTCCTTCAGTTTCTTACTTCTGAGCAACTGAGTTGCAGTGCAACAGTTAGCAATGGCAGTGCTATGGGCAGCATGATGCAACAAATTGAGAGGTAGCTGCAGTACGGATGTAGCAGTGTCAGTGGCAGTGACATGGGAAGTAGTACAAAAAGCAACATCGCAGTGGATGGAGGGCAGCAGGCATAGCATCAGCAGCGCAGAGACCGATGCCAAGATCTTGCGATACATGGTGTGGATGTATTGCTGAAGCACACTCCGTGCTAAGAGGGAGTGTTGAGATTTTGGGGTAGCATCAGGTTTGCTCTAGCCCTAAAATTTTGTGGAGGGGCTAAGACACACAAGACCTCCAAAACCCAGAAAGCATTTGGAGAAATTTCATCTGGTGTGTGAGATATTAAAATAATTAATTTTTTTAATGAGGACCCTAAGTCTAACTCAGGGAATTAGAAAAATTAAAGTGAATTAATTAAACACGTGTTGAAATGTTCTAAGTGACGCAGATCAAACAGTCTTTTAATCTAAGCCGTCGATAAGAGATTAAATCACGACCATTGATATATCAACGAGAAAAGTATAAAGGAAAGGCTTGGGGTCTGTTGGAGACACACACACAGATTCTAAGAGATCGAATTCTTCTGACGGAGCAATGCTCAGACGAAGATAAGATCTAAGTGACTCAGAGTTGCAGTGAGGAGCAGATGTAGTGATTGGCCAGGAGGGTCAAGAGTACAGTGCAGAGCAAGGGAAGTAGAGACGTAGTGGAGGCAGCGTAGCCATCAGAGGGTGTGATGCAGTCCCTTAGGAGGGTGATTGTATTGGTGTGTTTAGTACGAGGGTGTACGAAATGCACCGGTGCTTTGTAGGGGTGATTGCTATCCTACAAGCAATGTCACAGGGCAAAAATGGGTTGTTAGATGGTTAGTGAAGCATCATAACATGTCGAAAAACTAGTTATAAAACATAGCATACTACAAAAGAGGAGGAAACAAGAAACAACAAATACAAATATAACACAAGCTCAATATCGAGTAAACAAACTAATAATACCAACGGAGAACGAATCCCCTTTTATTAGCTGCTGGTGGTAAAAAAGAGGTAGAACGCTAAAACACTCGCAGTGAGTCCTTAGAGCTATGGAGCTCTAATACTCAAAGCAAGGAGGAATTTTCCCTTAAGCTGTTTGCAAGCCTCTCTCTTCTCCTCGAATGAGTGATTGGATAACGGACAACTGATGCACTTCTCCTTTGAGATTGAGATGTTGGATGGCCAACAAATGAATCCCTTCACTCCTTTGCTGCTTGGACAACACACTGCTAGTTTTCTCATGGGCAATTCGGCCAGCATAACAATGTGTTCTCAATTGTTCTTCTCATGGTGGTTTTTTATAGGCAAAATTCAAATCTTCTTCACTCTCTTGGTACAATTGTGGATAGTGACCCAAAAGTGGTGGTTGATTCCATTGTGTGCTCACTTGAGGCCTCAAGTTGGTTCTAGGTGGTTGTCATTGGACGACCTTAAGTGGAGAATCTTCTTCCTGAAGTGTGCAAAGTGGTCCCGGATGGTGACCTTCCGCCATACCCAGGACCGCGCGGCTTCTTGAGGGATAGCCGTGGAGATTTGTGCTATTATTGAAGAAAAGGCCACGCAGAGTGCTTTGTGCCAATGTCTTATGTGCACAACTTAATAAATTTTTCTTTTGACCTTAGAGGAAGTTAAATTTTCCAGATTCTGTAATGTTTTTCCATCCTGTAAATCTTTCTGCTTGACATTTTATGATGTCCTTTGCTTGTTCGATTTTCCAGTGATAACAGTGACGTAGGCCCACGCAGAGGCAACACAACATCTCCAAGCAAAAGTCCAAAATTCTGCTTGAAGCAAGGGTTTTTGGGCCAGCAGGGCTGAAATTGAGATATGGGAGAAGCAAATCCACGTAGAGCTAGGGTGACGCAGTCCCTCAGCCTAGGCTACGCAGGCCTACGCAGTAGCTGCGCAGAGACAACTGGGGTTTCACCAGTTGCTGATCCGGATCAGCAGAGACTGGTGAGAGTGAGGTATATCTCACATTTTCTCTTATTGCCGAGGTTTTCTCTGTTGGGTTAGCCAAGTTTATGGCACCCTAGATGTACTCAGAAACTGTTGCTTAATAATAAGAAACCCTCATATCTGCTGCACTGGTTTTCCCGCATTGGGTTATTCCGGGGACATTTGTCCGAAAAATCTATATGTCACTTTGTCATATGAGCCTGCTATTTAGTAAATCATCTGTATGTGTAGGCTGTTAATTGTATTTACTTCACTTTTAACTCTGAATATTCAGATTAATAACTTGTATGTTTAATCAAGTAGGAGAAGTACATCGAGATTTAACAGTAGGGTTTCTTAGCCAAGATATTTTCACGGTTGTTACATACATACACGGTCTTACCAGCATCATTTACATTACAAGTTTTGTAGAATGGGTTTATAATGACCCAAAACTGACAGTTGATGATTCGTTCCTTTGCAAAAATTTGGGCATATCTACTTCCTTGGAACTTTGACAAAATGTGTGCAACATGCTCATCACCTGCTGCATCATGTCCATCATGAGTTGGCCTTGCCTCAACATCTGCTAGTTGGTCCTCAGCAACTCGTCTAGGATCTGGTTCTGTCCACCCTATCTAGGTTGCTCCGTATCCTCCTGGTTCTCCATGTGCCCTCTTATGTTTTCCACCTCTGTGTCAGAAAATGGTCTAGTACTCCCTCTCTACCTCGACCTCTACCTCTTCTTTTTCGACGACCCCTTTGAAAAAGAAATACCTAGTATCTGGGTGGCATCACTTGCTCTAATCTCTTGCACCGGCTAGTAACATGCTCTGATACAACTATAATGTTCCTACTAGGAAAATCAATGTTAGATGTTAAGCAAAAATACACATGCAACACAAAAATATTTAGACAACAATTAAACACCCATAATTTGCACCAAAACTGTGCCAAACTGAGCCATTATATTATCAAGAGGAGAGTACAATGCATGGAATGTGTGCACCAGAGCTTGCCAAAGCAAGCTACACAATCCTAGGTGAGAAAAATGTTGCTTGGATGCAAAGGCAAGACTTCCTCTCAATGTTCTGCGCTGGCCCTAGAAATTCTGCAACTGTTGGCTGCAAGAAATCCTTGTTTGAGCCTCCAAAATGCTCAAAAAAATCCACCAAATTAATCTTAGACTCTCCACCACAAACCCAGAAAAACCCAGGAAGGGTTTGGTCTAGTTTTGACGCTCCAAAATCACCCCCAATTTCTATAAGTTCCTCCACTGTCTGGAAAATTCGTCCATCAAGAAATCAACCTCTGCAACCCCTCCAAAATGCTGAGCAAATCTTCCTAACAAGCCTTCTTGCATCTCCTAGCAGGCTAGCCCAAAAATCCCTCAGCCAAGACTTCCCCACAAACAATTCCACCAAGAACTGCGCAACCCAGAACACCTATTGCGCAGGCCCCAAGAAGAATAATTCAACCTGGGCAATGAACACACCTTCAACCCATCAATCCTCTTGAAATCCATTGC
Source organism: Pinus albicaulis (assembly GCA_034641835.2). NCBI lineage: Eukaryota > Viridiplantae > Streptophyta > Pinopsida > Pinales > Pinaceae > Pinus > Pinus albicaulis. Next base: position 425,435,460 of record CM076569.1, on the reverse strand, counting down.
CATTTGTCCAAGGAATGGGCCTGCAAAAACCCAGATCTATCTTCACCAGAATACCTCCCCACAAGAGTGTGTGGTTCCTCTTTTCTGCGCCCAGTTTGCTCCACAGAGCAACTCGAAACTCCTGATATCTGCTCTAGAAAGACTCCAGGGAATTATTGGCAAAGCTCCGTGTTGTCGCACAAAATGTCTAGGCACCGCGAAAACGACTCAGATTGGGGGTTGTCACCCTGATCTCCAATCTCTCTGTTTAAGCTGTCTCCTTATAGCAGACTAAGGGGGGTAGATCCTATGGAAATGGAATGAAGGAGAACTAGTTGGGATCCAACTAGTTTGGGAAACACAATTAAACAACCAAATACTTGTAAAAGATCTAGTAAGATTAAATGATTTGATTAAATTTGAATGATTGATACCAGTGCCTTATGGAGTCAACTATCTTGTTAAGGAAATTACAACCAAGTACTTGATGAGAAACTGCTGCTTGGATGAAAAACTATCCTATATGCAATGTTAACTTAGAATGCAGAATGCAAGGAAAATGATTTGAAGAAGGAGCGAGATGAAGCAAGCTTCGAAGATGACGGGTGATATTTAAAAACCAAAGCATTTAGATTACAAATGATCTAATTTAACCACTAAGTACATAAGCGAGAGTGCCAATTATGAAGATGCCAAAAATTACTCAATTAAAAGATATACAATTTGTCACAGATCCACAATAAAGCTCTCAAAATAAGATATCGATTACACTTGAAAGAATTTCTCAAAGATTAATATCCAATAAAGATCTTATAATTCAAGCAAATGAAACAAAAGTTAATTAAACAATAAGTGATTTTAATCGATAGCAAACATTTAAAATCCCATCAAACTCAGTTGAAGCATATGAAAGTAATTAACACTTAAATCTTAATAATTAATCATCAAGAAATACCATGAAATTTAGATGCTAAATAAACATTTCATCAGGTAATTTATGGATTAAAGATATTCTAAAATAATGCAAATCCAATAAAAATTCTTATTTTTCTCATATAATCAAACTTAAGATATATTCTTCAACAAGATTTCAGATCTGAAGTATTAATTGTAGCAGTAATTTAAACCATAGATCAGCAAATAAACGATACTGACACCAATGCCCAAAATGACTAAAAATAGTAAAAATTATTGAACTTGAAGAAAAATCAATTTTTAGGGCTTGATTAAGAGAAACTTCAGATCTGATATTTTCATTTCAGCAGTGAAAGTGATAGATCAACAAGATAAAACCACCAAAAATTATTGCCAAATACTTTCAGAAATAGCAAAAATGTATTAAAACTTGAAAATTTCAATTTTAAAGCTTTAAGAGAATTTGATTCAATAATTTTCAGAACTGATAAGTTTATAACAACAGTAAATTCATAAAAGATCAACAAACTGAAAATACTGAAGATGATCCCCACAATGTCTAAAAATAGTAAGTTTTGCTGAAAAACTAAAAATTCAAATTTTTTGGACCTTATTTAAGATATGCATAAGAAATGTTCAGATCTGATTTTTCACAGTTATGCAGTGATTTCCGGCAAGCTTCAAAGTCAGATCTAGGCAAAATTAAATATTCCCAAGTGGCCAAAAACTCTGAAAATGAATATTTTGCAATTATAAACAATTTTGACCATATAAAATGTAATTTTAGGGCCTAATTATTTGTGATTTGCTTGTTGTAATAAAATTTGCAGAAAATAAGGGTTTAGAGATCAAACCCCTAGCCCAAGGCTTCGAAGATCCCATCGTTGAAATTCATTGAAATTTTGGGATAATGTTGCCGCTTGAAAATTAGAATTTTGGAGACCAAAATCTTGCAAAAATAGCCTCAAAAGCGTAGACGTCTAGGGTTTTTGAGGTCTCCAATGCCAATATTTTAAATATGAAATTCTTGCAAAATTTTCAGTGGTTGACCTTGCAAAATTTTCTAGAGACTAGATTTTACCCTCAAGGGCCTAGATCTAGCTCTTCTTCCACTTGATCTCACCTGCAAACAAATATTGAGCCTAGATATTGCCCTGTAGGGTCTAGATCTGGCTCAGATCTGAAAATTTCATTGGCTGATTTTTCAGATCTATTCCTGCACCAGTGAAAAGGGAAAAACCTAATACCCAATATGTACAAAAATAGAGGAAATCCTAAAAAACTCAAATGTTAGAATTCAAAATTATGTTACAAAACTTCAGATCTACACAAGTAAATTACAGATCTATACAAATAAGTCACATATCTATACAAATAAGTTACAGATCTATATCATACATCTATAGATCTATGCACAAGAGTTGCAGATCTGTCAAATCTGAGGAGTGTAAGTCTGACTTCGCTCCCAAATCTGAAGATCTAAGGCTCTTACTAGCCCGTTCTAACTTTAAATTCAATAAAAGTTAAGATAAAATTTTTGTATTTAGGCACAAACTCTAGAAAACCCTGCAAGAAGAGAACTTAAGATAATCTTGGGGAATTAGATCCGGAGGGATCTTCAAATCTTATTTCCTTGGGAGTCAGCTGGTCCAACCGAGGACTTCCCTAAATGCCCAATTCTAAATCCGAGAGATTTCTGCACACTTAAAGTTAAACTGTTAAATTAATAGATAAATAAGCAGTGTTCCATGGGGACGCGTCCCCCAGGGTGGGGGACGTGCTTCCCCGCTCCCCCACGCTCCTGAGATGGGGAAACTCTTGGGAAAACTTTCCCCACGTCCTCTTTTTTGGAAAACTTGGGGAAACTCTAGGGGGTGTTTTTCTGGTGACGAAATGCATCTCTCTTGTGGGGGGGACGAGGGGATGCAGGGGGGATGCAAGAGGGACGCGTCCCTCGAATTTTTCGCTAATAACAATTAAAAAAACAATTTTTGTATTTCACTGCTTTCTATGTTTATTTTTAGTTCAGTTTTCTATGGCTGTTTTAGACTTCAAATGTCATTGTCATATGATGAATTTAATTTTTGATGTGCATTGCGTAGTTTCAATTGTCAAATGATGAATTTAATTTAGATGGACCTTGCATAATGTTATTGCCCATTGCCAAATGATGAATTTAGATAGAACATTGCATAATGTCAAATGATAGATTCAATTTAGTAATTTATTTTTAGATTTACATTGATGATTGCAGAAATGTCAAATGATAATTTTATTTCACGATAGTCTAATACGAAATGATGATCATATTTAGATGTGCATTTCATAATTAATAAGATTTACTATCTACTAATTTACTTATTAACATATTGTTGGGAATTTTTTTATTTTATTTCTATATATTAAATTTTTAATAATGTTATAATTTTTATGGCTTTGACATCCCCCCGTTTCCCCGAAATTTCCCTAAATTTTGGGGTTGCTTATATACGTCCTCCTTGTGCATATCCCCGCTCCCGCGTTTTCCCGTCGCGGAAACTCGGTGGAACATTGGAAATAAGATAAAAATGAAACTTTCAAGAGTTAAAGATACATGCTAACTCAATCCAATTAAAATTTTTACCCTAAATCCAGTAACCTAAGCAAGATACTTGTGCAATAGAATCTAGATTACTCTACAAGAGCTATTAATCAATAATTCATTGAAATAATTACCAGCATAATATAAAGAACAAATTTACCATAAAATGCCGAAGAGGAACACAACCATAAAGTAAAACCCCAAAGACTTTGTTTGTATTATTCCATAAGAGTATTACATGAGAGTTTCAAGAGCTAGTACACGATCAAGGGATCGGATGATCAAAAGACTGACACTGACGTCTAATTTATAGATAAGTTCTCCAATGGCTAGTTCGCTTGATCTTCGTCAAAGTAATCTTGACCGTCAGAAAAGATTTGATCATCTTTTAATCTCGTCCGTCGAAATTATTATTTTTTGAAGAATTTCAAAATTTTCAATTAATTCCCTTTTAATTAACTCAAAAATAATAATTTTAAGTTAATTACCTCAAAAAGTTGACTTTGATTTAACTACCAAGGCCCAAGGGTCTAAAATTTATCAAAATTTTCAATATTCCCTTGGCCTGAGACCTTTAAAAATTTATTTTTCAAGGACCCACGAATTTTGCTTTTGAAGAATTTAAATTTACATAGGACATAAAGTTAATTAAATTTCTAGCTTAGGATTTTTAATTCAATTTGGCTAGTAAATTTAATTAATTGACTCATGAGGGGATTAATTATTTTCCAACTCTCTTTACATAAGATTAATACATTAAACCCATGAGGAGGAACACTCGTTCGTAATAGACCCTCAATAATCTACCCAATTCTGTCTCTCAAAATATGATGTAGTAGACCCAACAATCTGTAATAAAATGATCTAGCCAATTAGCTAGGATCATTCTCAGATTACTTTTACAAAGACTCGATAAAAAACACTAGGACTCACTTAGTATCTTGACGAAAAAATCCACGCTAGCTTTGGGGTGAGGCTGGAGGGGAAAAACTTTGTCGATCATTTATGTCTAGAGACACAAATGAATCAGTAAGACGAAAACTCTCCTAGGATAGAAATCATCACCGAAATAATAGGTTTACTTAGGTTGTTACATACATGATGGTCTTACTAAGATCATTTACATTATAAATGTTGGCTTGTGGTTCTTTTGAATAGATAAGGCAACATGAGAGTTAAGCAAATGAAGAGCTGGAGCGGTAAAGATGAAGGGCCAACACTTCAAGCGCGAGTCGGAAGGACACCCTGCAGTCAAAAGAGGAAGAAGCTTACCATTTTCCTTTTCGCACCTCTAACCTCTCCGCTCATCGCACTTCGCTCCCTGCAAAATATAACTCTTACCTTCCGCTGCTCCCATGTAAAACTTGCGATCTGCAATCCGCGGGCAGCCCCACTTCCAACTTGCCACGTCATTCGTCGCCCATCGCACATTGCTCCCTGTGAGATTTAACTCTTACCTTCCGCCGCGCATAACTAAACCTTGCGATCTACGATTTGCGGGCAGTCCCACCTCCACCCTTTCACGTCACCTTCCTGCCATCGCATTTCGCGCATCGCAAAACATAACATTTACTCTCGGTTTATCAAACGTTAACACTCCCGCTTGCGATTTGCGATATGAGCTTGGGCCCTAGCTTCTTGCCACGTCACAAATAGACCCTCCGTGGCCTTTGTATCACCCTTTCTAGCGTTAATCATCTCGCTAAACTCCCCATCGCTTCCACCATCTCCCCTTCATCTCCGCTCCCTATCAATACATCCGATGGTTCAGGATCTGTTTCGGCTCCCCCCTCACCTTCCAAAGATTAACACTAGGTGGGAGGGGGAGCGCTCTGAAATGGCCGGTTTTTGATACCGCCTCCGGTGCTACGTGGCAGCTTATAGTGATTTCGCACCTTCCCATCCAATACCACAAACCATCCATGCCCCCCTCCGAAATTCGTTTTCCGGTTTGCAATTCAAACACATCATGGGCTTTCGGGTGGAGCATGCAGTTATGGTTTATTCAGTTTGTTCAGGAAATCTCCGCTAAAGAGCCAGGCATGCGCAGCACGACTGGCCATTTCACCACTGTTAAGTAGAAATCATGAGAATGAGGGAGTGGAGGCTTTTGACAGAAGAATGGAATCATATGGTGGAAGCCGAGCTGTTCACCTGATTATTGCCACTCCTCGCTGTCCCCATGGAAGATTCCAGGATTTGGCCTACACGACCCATAATTTTGTTTGAGATGTATAAAAGAATTAACATGTGAAAATTGTAGCTTTTAAACAAGAAACTTTAAAGGCATCAGCGGAAAAAGAGAGAAGAAATTAACATCATGCACGAAGACACAAGAGTTGATATCGGAGTTCGTCCAGGAGGGACTACGTCTCCGGGCCCTGCTCTAATAGTGGGGAGGCCCTGCTTTCATTAAATGGCAAAATGAAAGTACAAGTACAAAATGAGGAATTACACCCTTATACCTGCCCAATCTGGAAATGGCCGAAAATTGCAGACCTCTGCTGACAAAATGGGCAGCACCGTTGGATTTGTGGCGTCGAGTAGTGTTGAATCCATATAAAACTTGCCCCAATCGGACAAAGTGAAAATATGGCCCCTCTGGAAAAATGGCTCAAATCATGGTTCCGCCTCCTCCTGCACACTGCTCAAGGTTCCACTGCCTCGTTTTCCATGCCCGCTCCTGTCCGTCCCTGGGCGCACAAATGAATGAAGGTTTATATAGTACAGCGTGGGCAGATTCTTCAAAGCCACCCTTAGCCGAATTGGTTGAGATCCACATTGTTTGGGCGGAGGTCAGGTGGTCAAATCCCGACCCCGCCATAAAAAGGCCGACTGTCAAACTACATTTATATTTTTAAATAAACGTTGGAACTGTTTGATATATTAAAACATTTTGATGAGCCGTTGATGTGATGTGGGGGGGCCGGACCCATATTGGGCGGCCCGCCCCATATAAAACTGCGCCATGTGTAAAGGACGGCGGCGGTGGGGTTAAAAACCCCCGCCCCGTATCATTGTTTGCCGTTGGTACAGTGGAGACCGCGGGGTGGCGGGGCTGACCACCCGCCCCCCAACAACATTTTCTTTTTTAATATAATATGGTTGTGTGGATTTGCATGGGGTGGCGGGGTTGGTGGCCCGCCACCCTTATTATATTTTTTTTTTGTTTTATTTGTTACTTAAAACAAATAGTTGTTTTTTGAACCTTTGAATTTTGACCGAAGGAGTGCTTTTAATGGTTCCACAAATTTTCCTAGAATCTGGCCAGGTTGGTCAGAATCCGGTGGCCGGGTTTCAGCAAAATTGTTGCCTCTTTAGTCTGCCACATCACCAAGTCAACCTCTGAACTTTGACTGCTCCTAACTCCTTCATACGGACTCGGAATTGAGTGCCGTCTGCGCCGTTGGATTCAGAATTTTGAGATCTACAACTTGAACTTGGTTTGAAGGATTTTCAAACACTTTGATTTTTGAGCCTTGTACTCAAGCCATTTGTACCTGTACCTGTTTAATCCACCTGGATCATTCCTCCCCACTAAAGAGCTTTTCGACCCCAAAAGCCTCATCAATCAACATGCAAGTGAGGGAATTTCTCCCTCACCTTCTCCTTTTCAATCCATTTGGCTTTACTTGGGTGCATCCCTTTGAAACCAACACGGAGATACTCCACATCTCCTCGTCGCGAAGTCCTGGTCCTTCGATCAAGAATGATGTCCTATGGCAATTCATCGAGATATTCTGGTGCAAAGTCATCCACTGTAGGAACTGATCGTACCTCCTCAGTGTCCATAATCAATGGGGGTTCATAAAGTTTTAGATTTTCAACATTCACAACTGAGTACATCTGCATGTATACCGGCAAGTCGAGTCGGAAAGCATTATTCCCAATCTTCTCCAATATGGTAAAGGGACCATACCGGATTGGTCACAATTTCTTACCTTCTCCCTTCATTCGATCCTTGCTTATGTGGAACCACACTTTGTCGCCAACTTGAAATTGATGGTCGACTCGATGCTTATCATGTCGGGTCTTATATCGGGCCTGACTCTTCTCCAACTTCTCTTGCACTACTTGGTGAATCGTCTGAATCCGCTGAATGAACCGCTGTGCTTTATCCCTGTCATCACGCCCACTGGCATCTTCATCCCTTCCATAGATCATGTCGAAAGGGTCCTTTGGTAAGTAACCAAAGCATGTCTCAAAAGGTGAACGCTGCGTAGAGGAGTGCACTGCTCGGTTGTAAGCGTGCTGCACATATGGAAGGTGTTCATCCCACAACTTGGGATGTTTGCTGCAATAGCCCCGCAACAAGTGTACCACGGTACGATTAACGACCTCTGTCTGTCTGTCGGTTTGTGGATGGAATGTCGTGCTTCTCTTCAACTTGGTATCCATCATGCGCCACAAGCTGGTCCAAAACTCTCCAAGGAAACGAGAGTCTCCATCTGACACAATCGACGTGGGCAACCCAAAGTGGACCCAAACATACTGAAAGAAAAGACAAGCAGTCTGCTCAGCAGTGACCTGCTTTTTACAAGGCATCAATATGCACATTTTGCTAAAGCGGTCGACGACAACATACAAATAGTCGTGACCCTTTCTTGACATAGGCAAACCTCCTACAAAATCCATCGACACACTTTCCCATGGACGACCCTGAATAGGGAGTGGTGTGTAGAGCCCGAGTTTTCTATTAGAGGGCTTTGAAACAGAACACATCACACATCCCTTTACAAAACGGGTTACAATGTTTTTCATATGGGGCCAAAAACAAAACCTTTGCAAATGACATAAGGTTTTTTCAACACCAAAGTGACCAGACACAAGAGAGGTATGCGCCTCTCGAATTACATGTACCCTTTCTGCTGTGGGTATGCACAATTTACCAAGGTGATACAATAGCTTCCCCTGCAAATGATAGTTTTCCACCTGTGAACCATGAGTTAGTTTTGCATAAACTTCTTTAAAGTCATCATCGTTAGTGTACTGTTCAACATAACTTTCAAAAGACAATGACGCATTATGCAAAATAATAGAAGCAGCGGTAGGAGGGCGAGAGAGCATCTCTGCTACTTTGTTACTAGTGCCCTTCTTATACTTTATTACCAGATGAAATTGCTGTAGGAACCCCATCCACCTGAAATGACGAGATTGTTGTAGCTTGGTTTATGACCGAAGGTATTTCAAGGGCTGATGATCTGTATGGATGATGGTCTCCTTGCCGATCAGGTAGTGTTTCCACTTTTTCACACTTTGGACCAAGGCATACAATTCCTTGTCGTAAGTGGGGTAATTTATTACATCCTGGGAGAACTTCTCCGAATGGTAACAAATCAGCTTCTTCTGCTGAAAAAGTACAGCTCCCATGGCGTACCCACTGGCATCGGTTTCGATCTCAAAAGGCTGCTGGAGATCGGGTAAAGCCTGGACTGGTGCGGTGCTGATTTTCTCTTTCAGTGCTTCGAAGGCCTTCTGCTATTTTCCTCCCCACTGAAAGGCTTGTTTGATACTTGTCAGAGTGTGTAAGGGTGATGCAATACTGGAGAAGTTGGCAATGAACCTCCTCCAGTACTGTACTGCACCTAAAAAACTACGGACCTCTGTTACATTGGTAGGCTTAGGCCAATTTACAATCACCTCGACTTTTGAGGGGTCTATTTTTAATTGACCATTACCGACAATATGACCAAGGTAAACCAAAGAGGTTTTCCCAAACTCACACTTTGACAACTTTACATACAATTTTTCTTTCTTTAAAACATCAAGCACTTTGATTACATGGCATACATGTTCCTCCCAAGTCCTACTAAATACAAGAATATCATTTAAATACACAAGGACAAACTCATCAATGAAAGGCCTAAAAATATCATTCATGACCCTCATGAATGTGGCTGGAGCATTGCAAAGTCCGAATGGCATCACCATCCATTCGAACAACCCCTGTTTGGCCTTGAAGGCGGTTTTCCACACATCCTGCTCTGCAATTCTGACTTGGTGATAACCACTACGCAAATCCAATTTGGTGAAATAAACAGCATTTTTTAATTGATCTAATAAATCATCAATGTGAGAGAGAGGGTATCGATTTTTCACCGTGATTTTGTTTAGTGCCTGATAATCCACGCAAATCCTCCATGTGCCATCTTTCTTAGGCACTAACATGATCGGCGAGCCACAAGGAGAAGCACTTGGCCAAATGACCCCTTGGTTCAACAGTTCCTGTACCTGCTTTTTTGATTTCCTCCATTTTGATGGATGACATCCTGTACATACCAATGTTTGGTAATGGAGCATCATGTTGCAAATGGATCTCATGTTGGATCCCTCGTTTTGGAGGCAAACCTTTGGGTTCCTGAAACAACTCACCATAGTTAGAAATAACATCACATAATTCCTGTTTATGAGCCGGATCACATCCCCGGAAAGCATCGGTTATTTCTTCATCCTTTGCTCTCACAACCATGAGCAAACACCCCTTGCTGTAATTAACCAATCTCTTCATCTGTCCTGCACTTACAAGGCTGGCACTGACTTTGGTTTGATGAGCTCTTACAATGTATTCTACCCCATCTTTAGTGATTTGGTATTTATTTTCATGGCGAAAGAAAACTGCTTTCCTATCATAAAGATAGGGACTCCCCAACACAATGCCAGAGATATCCAATGGTATTACATCCAATTCTACTTCATCTACCAGCTTAGAAGCAATAACAAATTTTACCTTACACTGCTTGGTTACATTTAGTTTTACTTTATCATGTATCCATCCAAGTGGATAAGGTTTTGGATGAGGCTTAACTTCTAAGCCTAATTTTTTAACCAAGGATTCTGAAATAAGGTTTGCTTGAGAGCCTGAATCAAATAGAGTTTCTACTTTTGCATGGTTTATAACAACTCTAATATGAAACAACTCAATTCTCTTACGTTCATTAGAAAGAGGCTCATTTGATGCACTAGTGCTTTCATGTGATTCATAATCATGAAGAAAATGAGTACCTTTTGTCCCTGCTGTTGTGATCAATGCCTCATCGCCTGAGTCGGATCCAAGGTCCTGCTGTGCGGTTGCTACCGTCTTATGCTTACCCTTTCCTCCATATCTCTTCGGCTTCTTTTCTGGATAAAGTTTCCAACAATGATCGTTGTCATGGCCTTCCTTTTTGCAGTGAGTGCAATAAGGCTTTTCTCCTTCATCCTTCTTTGTTGACGCTGTCTTCTTTTCCTTTCCCTTTCCTTTCCCTTTGAATTTTCCATTTGAAGGTTTGGAAGGTGGTTTCTTTGAATGATCGTCCTTATCATTTATGTCCCTGTTTTCAAGATGAATAGCCTTCACACTGGCCGAGTCAATGGTAGTAGGTTCAAACATTAACAATGAATGTCTAATGTAACTACGCAATGAACCAATGTACTTAGTTACAACTTCAAGAGAATCTAATGAGATGCCCAAACTTAATGCCTGTTTTCGAAATTCTTCAGTAAAGGTTTGCACATTTTGTCCTTTACCTTGCCTTAGGTACTACCACTCCATTAAGGCTTTCTGCTTGTAACCTAAGGGATAGAATTGATTTTTAATTGTAGTAATAAAATCTGACCTGGAAGAAAGAAGGTTACCCAAGTTACTGCTGCTTCGAAGTTTTCTCTCCCACCAGATGAGAGCTGTGCCACTCAATCAAAGAGAAGCCAATTGGATTTTCGCCTCGTCCTCCATAATCTGTTGGATCCTGCAATAGAGTTCAAGCTGCCTAATCCAATTGTTAAGCTTCTCAGCATTACTTTCACCATTATATACTGGTAGATCAAACTTAACATCTAACTTAAAGAAAGGCTTGTTAGATGCATTTCCAGACTTTTTATTATGATGGTTAGAAGAGGAGGAAGGACTTTCATTTCCTGAAGGGGGTGGATTTCCTCCACCATCTCCATGCGCTGAACCTTGCCCTTCTAAAGAATGATCTCCTTTTTTCTCTAACCGTTCAAGTCTAGAGAATAGTCTCTCTACTCGATCTGCCATGGTATAGAAAGTTTTGCGGAAATTGAGCTCCTCTCCATTCCAATCTTCATCTCCCATGTTCCTTCTCTGACGTGCACGTCCTGCTTCGGGATCAAAAGCCTGTAGCATCCCTTCGCCTCTTCTTAGCCTGCTTCTTGTTAGAATAAAAACATGTAATTCACATCTACAAACACCTGCTCCGATACCACTTGATCCAAAATCTTTTGTTTGAGATGTATAAAAGAATTAACATGTGAAAATTGTAGCTTTTAAGCAAGAAACTTTAAAGGCATAAGCAGAAAAAGAGAGAAGCAATTAACATCATGCACGAAGACACAAGATTTGATAACGGAGTTCATCCAGGAGGGACTACGTCTCCGGGCCCTGCTCTAATAGTGGGGAGGCCCTACTTTCATTAAATGGCAAATGAAAGTACAAGTATAAAATGAGGAATTACACCCTTATACCTGCCCAATCTGGAAATGGCCGAAAATTGCAGACCTCTGATGACAAAATGGGCAGCACCGTTGGATTTGTGGCATCGAGTAGTGCTGAATCCATATAAAACTTGCCCCAATCGGACAAAGTGAAAATCTGGCCCCTCTGGAAAAATGGCTCAGATCATGGTTCCACCCCCTCCTGCACACTCCTCAAGGTTCCACTGCCTCGTTTTCCGTGCCCGCTCCTGTCCGTCCTTGGGCGCACAAATGAATGAAGGTTTAAATAACATAGCGTGGGCGGATTCTCCAAAGTCCCCCATAGCCGAATTGGTTGGAGATCCGCATTGTTTGGGCGGAGGTCGGGTGGTCAAATCCCGACCCCGCCATAAAAAGGCCGACTGCTTGAACTGTATTTTTATTTAACTCGGCGTTTGAATCGTGTTATATTTTTAAAAGTCCGCATTGAACAATTTTATATTTTTAAAATACTAGATTTTGATGTGGGGGGCCGGACCCATATTGGGCGGCCCGCCCCGTATGGCAATGTGCCATGTGTATATATGGCGGCGGTGGGGTTAACAACCCCCGCCCCATTTAACACAACCGTTTTCCATTGGTACAGTGGAGACCGCGGGGGTGGCGGGGCTGACCACCCGCCCCCCAACAACACTTGTTTTTTTTTTTTAATATAATATGGATACGTGCGGATGGGGTGGCGGGGTTGGTGGCCCGCCACCCATATATATATATTTTTTGTTTTTATTGTTAATTAAAACAATATGTTGTTTTTTGAACCTTCGAATTTTTGACCGAAGGAGTGCTTTTAACGGTCCCACAAATTCGCCCGGAATCTGGCCAGGTTGGTCGGAATCCGGTGGCTGGGTTTCAGCAAAATTGTTGCCTCTTTAGTCTGTGACATCACCAAGTCAACCTCTGAACTTTGACTGCTCCTAACTCCTTCATACGGACTCGGAATTGAGTGTCGTCTGCGCCGTTGGATTCAGAATTTCGAGATCTACAACTTGAACTTGGTTTGAAGGATTTTCGAACACTTTGATTTTTGAGCCTTGTACTCAAGCCATTTGTACCTGTACCTATTTAATCCACCTAGATCATCAATGGAATTCAACATTTTCAGTTAATGCATACAAAGGTGTAGCAATTTGTGAAAAAATATTTATAAACCTACGATAGTACCCTGCATATCCAAGGAAACTATGTACCTCTATCTGAGTATAAGGTGTGGCTAATAAGATAATTACCTCTATCTTCTTTGGATCTACCTGTATTCCAGCTGCAGAGATGTAGATTCCTAGTATCATGCCTTCGGTCATCATCATGTGACACTTTTCGTTGCTCAAGCATAATCTGGTAGCAACACATCATTCCAATATTTTTTCTATTGTTTGCAATGCCTGATTGAAGTCATATCCATATGGAGTAAAGTCATCCATGTAGACCTCGAGCCCTTCATTTATTAGATCATAAAAAATACTAAGTCTAGCCCTTTGAAATGTTTTTGGAGCATTGCATAGGCCGAACGGTAATACCCTATAGGTTAATTTACCCCAGGGGCATGTAAAGATTGTTTTATCTTGATCTTCAGGGGCTGTCTGGATTTGATTGTAACCACTGAATCCATCAAGAAAGGAAAATAACTGCTTCCTGCAAATGTATCAAGGACTTGATCAATAAAGGGGAGGGGGAAGTGGTCTTTCTATGTGGCTTTGTTCAATTCTTTGTAATCCACACAGATTCACCACTCACCATTCATTTTAGGAATGGATACTAATGGAGAGACCCATTTGTTGTCTGAAATAGGATAAATGAAGTTTACATCTAGAAAATTTTTTAATTTTTATTTTACATTGTCTTTCAGATGCGAGTTTAACCTTCACTGAGGCTGTCGAATAGGGCGAGCATCCTTTTCAGTGTAAATATGATTTCTGCACAGTTGAGGATTTATACCCTTCATGTCTAGGTAGTCTCAAGCAAAGGCTCCTTTATATTTTGTAAGAATTTAGCAAGATTTTATTGCTGGTCACTATCCACACTGTCGTTGATATTTAAAATTTTACCTGGCTCAATTTCATTTGGCATGTTGTTGCAAACAACAGTCGTAGGTATGTGTTGGTCATTAATATCTGCTAAGGGGTCTTCCTGTGCTTCGTTATCAAGAACTTATTTTAACATTTGGAACTTTAAATTCCCTGAAGTAGATCGTCAGTTTATAAATTTATTGATCACATCATCTTCGATTTGATCTTTTAATTTTAGTGCTTCAACTATTGTCAATGGTGAACGAATTTTTTGTTCCCAGTATGTATGTGGTTGTGTGAATATTTATAATGAGAAGACTCGAGTTGGAAGGAGGATATATAGAAATATTTTTTATGGAATCTCCTCTAGCAATGGTCATGCTGCCTATTCGACAGCCTATGTAAGCATTGACCGTCGTTAACCAAGTTCGTCCCAATATCACGAAATTTCCATCTAATCTACTTTTTGGGTTAATAACTAAAAAGTATGTAGGGTATTCCCATGAGTCCAGAAAAACCAATATGTCCTATAATGTACCTTTTGGTTTGACAACAGATCTGTCAGAAAGTTCCAGCAAGGTAGATGTGGGTTCCAAGGCTGTTATACCAAATGTCTTATAGGTTTATGTAGTTAAGATATTAATAATTGCCCCCAAATCGACTAACGTGTTTGAAAAGGAGCAGCCATAGATTTGTACTAAGACCATGGGGTTTCCCAGATCCTCATATTTTTTTAGTGTTTCTTTACCCAAAAGTAAATATGGTAGTGTCCCTACTACATGAACAGTTGGCAAAGTCTTTGTTTTCCTCACATGTTTTTTTACACACAATTCTTTAATTGTTTTATCATAAATAGGGATGCCTTGTATAGCCTGCAGGAGAGGAATTTTAATGCAACTATTTTTTAATTCCCATATGAGATCAAAATCAGAAGATACCATTGGTTTGGGTATTTTTAATCTCTCGAGGAATGAAGGAGAGGAAATAATAAGGTTTTTAGGATCTTTTTGGTTGACAGTGTCCCTCCCCTGTTCTATCTTTGTTTCCATCACAATTGATTGTTTATGTATTGTTGGAATTTCAGACTCAATTTGTGGCAGGAAAATATCTTCTTTAGGTGAAATAGTGCACCCTGATCTCAGACCAAGTTCATTGCATTCCTATTGTTCAGTTTCGGAGTCTAGATTCTCAACAATCTAGATCAGCTAAACAAGTCTGATATTAGGATTGGGATTTGGTTGAGATGGAAGTTGAGGGCGTATAATAGGCTGAGGATTATGTTGGACTGGGTATGGAACTATTAATGTGGGTTGAGTTTGAGCCCCTGTTCCAATAGGTAAATTGGTCATTCCCAGGGGTCTCTTCCAGTTTTGAGACTAATTCATATTTTTTGAGGTGGAGGTAGGCCACTAGGACTGATATGGATTGGTTTGCCAGTATGGAGGAGAGAAAGGAAAAATTACCCAATCATTACCTGGAGAGGATTGTGTTGGCCAAGGGGGCATGGAAAATGTTTGGGATGGCCAAGAAGAAAAATGTGATTGGCTTTTCCGTGTTGTTCCAGAGTTCTGTTGATAAAATTTCGGAGAAGTAAAGAATTGAGACAAGCCTTGTGACATACCTCGTCATGCTTGCCAATGTTGAAGTTGATTCATTAGACAAAACAGTTTTGTTTCTTCTTCTTTTTCTTTAAAAACCACTTTCAACACTGGAAGTGAAGGGCATTTCTCAGTGGCATGGTCCTAGGTATAGATATAACATGTCTGGACCATGTCTAATGGGCACTCCCTCTGGCTGTGTTTCTTTCGACAGCGTGGACAAAAAACAACCAAGTTTCGTTATATTAAATCTTGTTTCTACTTGGCTTGTAGGACATATAGTTGTGTACTGAGGGTCCCCAAGATATCGGTTTTGAAATCTTCTAAGAGATTACCAAATTTGACTCTAGTCATGCTACCACCTGATTTTTTGTAATTCATACTAACTGAATCTCATCCAACTGTTCAATTCCACATACTGCCTCGAGAGAACCTTAGTACACAATGCAATAATGTCATCATAATATTCTTGATATATGTCCCCTTTTCCCATTATATTAAGTGTTTCTACCAATTCTTCTTTCATTCCTTTAATCATTGTTTCTTTTAGGATATCTTTAGACAATGTAGTATATGAAGATCTTTGAAAATTATATTGAAATCGTTCAACAGATTCTTCTAATTTCTCATTGTCTTTTGTGGACATGTTGAATATTTCATCTTTTAGTTCTCAAGTCCAACAGTAATCTTGATATTTATTAAGAAAAGAGTTTTTCATCTGATCCCAACTATTAATGGTTCCCCCACCAAACCCCATAAACCAACGTGTTTTGGTTCCTATGTTTTGGCCAAATTGGCAAAGACCAAAAGATATGACAACATCAAACCACTTTGGGATCTTAGGATCTAACCCTCCTGGATCCAGAGAGGGATATCTCCATAGATGTGAAGAATGATATATCTTTGAAGCTCAATTTGAGGTATTAGGCTAGGTATGAAGCACAGGGGTTGTTGATTGTTTGTTTGTTTGGTTGGAGATCATTAACTGAGAAGGTTAAGGAAATAAGGAAGGAACTGAATAGAGGTATGTTTCAGCATGGGAAGATAGGTCAAGAGAAAGGTTAATACATTGGGCTATGGAGTCATGAAAGGGGATTACTTGCATAACAACCATCCAAGGGTTTTCATAGGGAAGGTCATCTATACTAATGGGTGAAAGAAAGAAATGAGAGGGCAGTCTAAGATCAGTTCAGAGGTCATTTAACTCCAGGCCTGCTTTTGACATAATTCAAAGGAAAATATCAATAAAAGACACAAAGGGTAGCTTAAGATCAAGTTAGATGTCATTTAAATCTAGATCTGCTTTCAACATACCCATAAGAAAGACAATTCAGCAGTCCTCATAACCACTTTTAGAATAGTAGAAAACATATAAGATGAAACAGAGAGTAAGGCCTAAGATCAGAGGAGGAATTTTAACCTTCAATGATTTTGACACAAACTCAAAGGGAACTTAGAAAAGTCAACTATTGGAAGAGGCACCTAGTGATACAGGGCTAGCTCTAATCTCCCAGTTTCCAAATTCTTTCAGTTGAAACCCAACAAGAAAAACTAAGGAAAAAACTCTAGATTCATACATCAGTAAGCATGGACCAACCAACTTCTATATTGGTTAAATCATGATGAATTTGCTCCTAGATACACATAATAGCAGAAAACATATAGATAAATATTACAGTGAAACTTAGGGTACTTCCAAAAGTATATCCTAATCTATGCTTGTTGTTCTTTATCAGAGAAATAATGGACAGTGTGATAAACATGACAGGAAACAGTTACAGTGAGAATACATCAACAATAATATAGACCAGGATCCTGTGAATCTGCTTGATTAATTGATGTGCAAAACCAGTCACATACTTTGAGCTCAGTGGCATTTTACAATACAGACTTCTCTTCCCAGCCTACTATATTACAGACTACTCAACTACTTCCCCTCAATAACCATTCTAACAACTAATAGAATCCCAACCCCCAACCCCGAATTTTCGATGAATACTTATAGGTGAATGAGGAAGTGAAGTAGTAGAAGAGATAGTCGGCCCAATTAAATGAAGAAATTAATGTTTCTCGGCCTCTGGGATGCTTGAAGGATAAGAAATGACATGCTCCATGCTTCATTAAATGGGCCTTTTCTTGTATTTGTACTCTGGCTGTCTGTTTCTGACCTTTGAAATAAGTAAAGTGGATAGAAAGTCTACAGGTTTCCCATACTTCCATAACTGTTGTTTCTGCCTTTTGAAGCTTAATGGGTGAGAAAATTGACTTTAGGGTTGTTTCTTATCTTTAAAATAACTTTGCTGACAATCAGTGATAAGTTCCTTTGATTTGAAATAATTGTTCAACTATCTTTAGGCAAATATCTTCTGTTCTGGCAATAAATAGGCCTTCTTTGATTTCTGTGAGGCTACAAGTGGCTTTTGGTAGCTGGAGAGGGTTCAATTGGCCTTTGATGTGGTGGTGGAGGCTTCTCGGATTGATAGATTTCTTTGTCTTTATCCTAAAACACCTTTAATTTACTTTGATTATGTGTTTTAGGCTAAATTAGGCCTTGATTTTCTTTAAGGTCTTCACTGCGTCTTTATCCTTTCTGAACATGTTGATCAACGGTTGTCAATGATGTAAACCCAAGCAGCACCAGGGGCTAACCCAATATTGCATTGGAATTTTGACCTACCAAATTAATATATTCTGGGTCAATAATGCTTTTGATGGTTTCTACTTGTCGAGATGTTTTTGTTGATATATGGCACGCCATGTAATTCTTCACAGTTTGAGAGATATTCATGTTTGAAGTTTGTACCCCCAGTTAGTGGGCTAAAATCCCATGGGGTTGGGGCATGGGTCATTGAAAAGTCATAATTAATATTTTTTTAAGCTCCTAAAATCCCTCCCATGTTCACTTGTTGAAGCCCCTCTCAACTTAAACACTTATATAAATTTTGATCCTCATTTCCTCCTTATGCATGGGATTCGGCCATCTGAAACAGGTCATCATGGAATTTTCTCTCTAATTTTTTTTCTATGAAGGCTCAGAAGCTGAAATTTTTATGAGGCAAAGCTGAAATCCTGAGGAAGCTGTAGTAAACATTTCAGACCAAGCTGCGCAACATCTCAAAGAAGTGACCTTGGTAAAATTGTCATAACACTCTCTCTGAGTATCAGATTGGAATTCTATAAATATTGGAAGGTAGTGCACAGTCTTTAGTTTTCTCTCTATCAATTTTAGAGGAAAATGAAGAAACAGTGACACGTGGCATGCCGTACAAGTGCGCTCTACTGAAATAGTCCATAATTAGGGAAGTGTGAGAAATTGGGTATAACTCTCTCTTGAAGAATCCAAATTGGGTTAGACCTATGGAATTGGAAAGATGACTCAGAGGAATACTACAAGACCGAAAATCAAATATTGAGGATCTGAAATAACATAGATACACTAGATTCAATGTCAAGCTCCTACAAGGCAAGAAAAAACTAGATCATTTGTTGTCAAGGATTGAAAAGGACCAAAATTTCTACGGCAGAAAAGCAAAACAAGGTGCAGCAGAGGGTAGCATGACAAGAGCAGCAACCAAGGTGCATAACAGTAGGAAGAAGTTCATCATATGAAGTCTTCAAGTGGGCAGCACTACATACAATCATTGTAAAGGTATCATTGTACTTAGTCATTGTAAATACATTATTGTACAAATTGTACTAGTGTCTATCTGCCCAGGGTTGAAGAGGCAGTGTTGTTAGGTCTAGGATCATCATTAGGTGGTTGTGTCAAAGTTGGGGTTATGGTCTAGTATATCTTCTTCTTCTGCAGCATTCTATATCATTTTAAAGTGGACCACTTTCCCTGGTACAAGAGTCCATTCTTCTTTTATTCTTCTATAGGGTGGTAGGGTGGTGCTAGGGTGAGTTATAGCTCATTGGGTGTTGGGGCATCCGTTTAGTTGACAACTGAAGAATCTTGAGCATTGGAGCATCCATCCAATGGGAGTTGGAGAAGAATGCTTTTCTAGATTCTAAGAAGTTGGAGCTTTACTTTCAATTGGAGTTGAATATTAAAGAATTATTATAAAAGCATTAGATGGTTTTTGTCCCATAGTGGGTTTCCACCTTAAAAACTGTGTGCATTTGTGTTCCACTTGTTTACTGCTATCATTGTACAAAAACTAATAATAATTTAACATTAACTAATTCTCTAATTGAAAGGAATATTGATTCACCCCCCCCCCCCCCCCCTCTCAGTATTTCCAAAAATTGGTATCAGAGCTTGGTTCCTTCAATAGCAGTTTAACAGTTGGAAGGAGGTCATGGAGCATACCAAGAATTGTGTACCTATATTCAATGAAAATAATTATGCACTTTGGAAAGGAAGAATGGAGGTATATCTCTTGGTGCAAGGTTACGAAGTATGGGACACTGTTCAAAATGGATTTACATCAACCGTGGATGAACAAGGTAAGAATAATTTGGTAAATGATGAAAAAGCAAAGAATATTATTATCAGTGGACTTATTGAATCTTCTTATCATAAGGTGTTGGGTTGTAAAACTGCCAAAAATGTATGGGACAAGCTTGCGAATATATATGCAGGTGACTCAAATGTCAAAGAAGCAAAGCTTAAAATCTATAGAGAAAAATTTGAGCAACTCAGAATGAAAGAAGAATTCAACATTGCTGCATACTTTTAATACGTTGATGAAATAACCAATACGCTGGAAGGATTGGGAGAGCCAGTTGATGAGAAGACTATTATACGGAAGATTCTTAGAACCTTACCAGGGAGATTCATCCCAAAGGTATCGGTCTTAGAATACAGTGCAAATCTAGACAAACTCAGCAAAGAGGAATTACATGGAGTTCTCATAGCATATGAAATGAGACTTGATGAAGAAGAGGGTACTTCGCATCTAGAAATTGTGTTCATTGCATCTAAGAAAACCAATAAGGATAAACAACCTTCAATTGAAAAGACATGCACCTGCAAGTATGACGAAAAGGGAGATGATGAAGAAGGTTTTTCAGATGAAGAATATGCTTACCTCATGAGAAAAATACAAATTGGTAAGGGGAAATTCAAGGGTAAACTTCCATTGATATGTTTCAGCTGTAATGAGGTTGGGCATTTTGCAGAAAAATTTCCAAACAAAATTAATGGCAACTCAAAAAGAAAGAAAGGCATTAAGAAATTCAACAAGCAAGGATCCAAAAGGAACTTTCTCTCGAAAGAAGATAGCTCATCATCCAATGAAGACAATGATAGTGAAGAAGAAGCCAATGAGAGAGTATTGTTTATGGCCAAGCACAATAAGCAAGAGGTATCAAACAACGAAGAAGAAGGATGGACCATAGATGAATTTTATGAGGAAGCAATCAAGCTTATAAAAGATCTCAAGGTGGAGAAGATCCGTACCAAAACTCTTGAAGAACAAGTTCAAGGTCTCAAAATTAAAGTTGAATAACACAAATGCATTGAAGATTCACTTCAAAAGAAGTTGGAAGAAATCAACCAAGTAAGGGAAGAATTAGAAGTCGAAGTATTCTCATTGCATGAGGAAGTGAAGAAAGGAAAAACTATCCAAAACTATGCCAACATCTCAAGGGCATTGGAAGAACTCATCAACAATCAACTATATTACAACGACAAAACTGGCATCGGTTACAAAGAACAAGAAGCAGGACCTTCTACAACAAAATACAATGAACCTATGAGATCTGACATGCATGTAGACTTCATTGGACAAGATTCGCAAGAACAGCCTTGGAAGACAATTCCTCGACGAAAATTTCCATCCAGGTACCAACATATTTTTTATGGCTACTATTATTCATGTGGGAAATTTGGTCATAAAGTTGCAGAATGTCGCACGTACCCTAGGAACGAATGCAATTCCAGGAGATCTGTCAAATATGAACCTCCCAGGGCTCAACGAAACATCAATAGATTTGAAAATTTAAGAAATAATATTGAATGTTACAAATGTCGAAACTTTGGACACATAGCCAAAGACTGCAGACTTGAAAATCCTCCAGAAGAATCTTTGAAGCCACAGAATGAACAAACATGGAAGAAGAAGAAGAATGATAATTGTGCTCTTGCTCTCAAGGCTCAAAAGAACAAAGATGTGTGGTATGTTGATAGTGGTTTCTCAACGCATATTACTGGAGATAGAAATAAATTTGTATCTCTGAAAGAGAATAAGGATGGAACCGTGTCCTTTGGAAATGATGGATCTTCAAATGTTATAGGATCAGCTATTTTCACTCTCGGAAGCAAAGATTCTCTAGCCAATAATGTTCTATTGGTTGAAAACATGAATCACAATCTGCTTAGTGTTGGACAAATGTGTGATCAAGGACACGTAATACTATTCAACTCCATGAAATGTGAATTCAGGAAAGGTGTGTATGGTGAAATTGTGGCTACAGAAATTCGAGCTCCAAACGACATATATGTTCTATATGAAGCAACTAAAGCATGTCTAATAGCTAAAGAGGATGATACAATAATTGGTATCAATGATGATCGACTAAGTAAGAATTTTGCTACAAAGGTGCAAAGTGATTTCGAGATGTATTTAGTTGGTTGCAAATTGAGCATAGACGACTCATCTAAGGATGTGGATCAAAGGTTGTACATATCTATGATTAGTAGTCTTCTATATGTAACAACCTCCTGACAAGATGTTATGCAAGCAGTTGGACAAGTAGAAAGATTCCAAGAAGCACTAAAAGAATCACATATTAAATATTCGCCAACATTGGAATATCTTCGCCAGAAGCTTGGGATTCTCCCAAGTTCTCATTAGATTTTCCTTTTTTAGAATATAAAGGGGGAGTGGAAGTGTGTACAGGTCCACAGGATGGTTGTGTTTCAGGGGGAGTTACCCTTTGCCATTGATTTCAAAGGGGGAGATAATGTTGTAGGAAGAGGTGTCATTATCGTAGGGGGAGTACTTGTGTTGCCATCAATGCCAAAGAGGGAGATTGTTGATCAGCGGTTGTCATTGATGTCAACCCAATCAGCACCAGGGGCTAACCCAATATTGCATGGGAATTTTGATGTACAAAATTAATATATTCTGGGTCAATAATGCTTTTTAAGGTTTCTACTTTTCGATATGTTTCTGTTGATATATGGCACACAATGTAATTCTTCACGGTTTGAGAGATATTCATGTTTGACGTTTGTACCCATAGTTAGTGGGCTAAAACCCCATGGGGTTGGGGCATGGGTCATTGAAAATTCATAATTAATATTTTTTAAGCTCCTAAAATCCCTCCCACGTTCACTTGTTGAAGCCCCTTTCAACTTAAGCACTTATATAAATTGTGATCCTCATTTCGTCCTTATGCATGGGATTCGGCCATCGTGGAATTTTCTCTCTAAATTTTTTTCTACGAAGGCTCAGAAGCTGAAATTTTTATGACACAAAGCCGAAATCCCAAGGAAGCTAAAGTAACAATTTCATATCAATTTTCACAATATTTTTGGAGATGTGATCTATGGAAGTAAGGGTTTTTTCAGGCTCCTGAAATTCATCTCAAAGAAGTGACCTTGGTAAAATTTTCATAACTCTCTCTCTGAGTATCGGATTAGAATTATGTAAAAATTGGAATATAGTGCACTTTCTTTAGTTTTCTCTCTATAAATTTTAGAGGCAAATGAAGAAACAGTGACACGTGGCACATGGCACATCGTACAAGTGCGCTCTGCTGAAATAGTCCATAATTAGGGCAGTGTGAGAAATTGGCTATAACTCTCTCTTGAAGAATCCAAATTGGGTTAGACCTGTGGCATTGGAAAGACAACTCATAGGACTACTATAGGACCGAAAATCAGATATTGAGGATTTGAAATAATAGTGATACACCAGATTCAATATTGAGCTCCTAGAAGGAAAGAAAAAGCTAGATCATGTGTTGTCAAGGATTGCAAAGGACCAGACTTTCTACGGCAGAAAAGAAAAACAAGGTGTAGCAGAGGGTAGCATGACAAGAGAAGAAACCAAGGTGCATAATAGCAGCAAGAAGTTCATCATATAAAGTCTTCAAGTGGGCAGCACTGCATACAATCATTGTAAAGGCATCATTGTACTTAGTCATTGTAAATACATTATTGTACAAATTGTACTAGTGTCTATCTGCCAAGGGTTGAAGAGGCGGTGTTGGGAGGTCTAGGATCATCATTAGGTGGTTGTGTCAAAGTTGGGGTTATGGTCTAGTATATCTTCTTCTTCTGCGTCATTCTATATCATTATAAAGTGGACCATTTTCCCTGGTATCGGATTCCATTCTTCTTTTATTCTTCTATAGGGTGGTAGGATGGTGCTAGGGTGAGTTGTATCTCATTGGGTGTTGGGGCATCCGTTCAGTTGACAACTGAAGAATCTTGGGTGTTGGAGCGTCCATCCAGTGGGAGCTAGAGAAGAATGCTTTTCTAGATTCTAGGAAGTTGGAACTTTACTTTCAATTGGAGTTGAATATTAAAGAATTATTAGAAAAGCATTAGGTGGTTTTTGTCTCAGAGTGGATTTCCACCTTAAAAACTATGTGCATTTGTGTTCCACTTTTTGCTACTATCATTGTACAAACATTGATAATAATTGAAGATTAACTAATGCTCTAATTGAAAGGAATACTGATTCACCCCCCCCCCCCCCTCTTAGTATTTCCAACCGAACATTGGATTATAATCATTAATCTTCATTAATAGGCTTTTAATCCCTTTAATTTGTCACTGATACTCTTTTCCGCTTCTTTTCACTATTTTTGGTGCATGTACAGGTTTTGGAGGTGCAGGAGGGTTTGAATCAGGGTTAATAGCCCGATCTTTAATCGAAATCATGTTTAAAACCCTTTCTGATGTGTCGTCTGCGATCTTCAGCTCTGAAAAAGGCCTCTATGTGCTCCTCAATCACCATGTCAGTGATTAGGCAGAAAAAGTGAATTTACTTCATGTAACCATGCAAAAACATAATTAAACATGTTATAAAAATCCTTAGGGAGTGAGGTAGGCTGCTCTGAAGGCCTGTGGAGATGGTGGCGCAGCAATGAGAGAAAACGGTGGATGCAAGCAAAAACGGGTAAAAACCATGGTAGAATGGTGAAAAATAGAGCTGATGAAGGTTGGGGGTGAGGTGCATTCTAGACCGTTAGATTAGATCTAACAACAGTGATCTATGGTCGTGATTTTTGGATGAAACCATTTGGAAGGTTGATGAATGAACAGGTGAATGGGGGCAAAATTATATCGTGGTTGTCCGATCAAAGAAATTAATGGCTGAGATAGTTTTATGGATTTAAATGGGGGCATAAGTTAATATTAAATGAGGGGGAGGGAGGTTAGATCAAAGCCGTAGATTTGGATTAATCAACAGTCGTGATCGAAAGATGAAAGGACCTGTTGCGGAGGAAAGGTGGTAAGCGGAAAACAGCTGGTGGTATTCGTTCGGCGTTGGGAGCGATAAGCTGATTTCATAAAAGTTTCACAATTCCATATACTACATGCCACGTGGAAAAACAAAACCACCCATATCGCGTGATTTCAAATCATTATCGTTCAGACACTAATTTTACGCAAAACCCATTCTCAGCCGTCAAATCTGACGATTTTGATCGGATGGTGCAGAAAAATCCCGATGGGGAAGCTGCATAGACGGGGGATGTGGGTCGTCAAGCTCATTATGGATCGTCAGATTATGTGAATGGACAGCTAAGATTAAGAGATGGGGCGCAGTGTTTCGGCAAAGGGAATGAGGGGTATGCAATGAAAGGCGCCCAATAATTGTTGATATGTGGAGATCAGCTGTTCTCATTGACTTAAATCAATGCGTCGGGGGATGATAAAATAAAAGGAAAAAAGGCTCGGAGAATGGTTTATAAAGGCTTTAAGCACTCGAACATTAGAACTTCAAGTCACGCGGAATGGGGCTAAGCCACATAAGTCCTCGGGGGCTTAACTTTCCAATAGAGTAGATAACACGTTTTCAAGCCTTTTTAAAGTGTTTTTGGGTATTTAGGCGCACGATTGCGGGCTACAGTTATATGAAGAAGGGAACTATAGAGTATAAGCCCTCGAGGGCTAGACTCTGTTATAGTGTAAAATAGAGGGTTTTTAGGCCAATTTTAGTGCTTTTTTAGGCCAAATGGGGGGTTCCGGTAGAGGAAAGAGGGGGTTTTTAAACCAAATAAAGGGAGCTATAAGGTTTAAAAAAGGTTTTAGGATGAAATGGAGGGCTAATGAAGGGATTTTGGAGGAATATTGTGAGGGGAAAAAGGATGAAAAATGGGGATTTCGAGGGAATGAAAAAGAGAAAAATGGAGGCCTCTTTAAGAGCAGTTTCTTTCTCAAAACAACCGGGCTTTTCAATGGAAACATCAATGAGGGTTCTTTAAAGGATATAAAACACATGGAGGCTTCAAGAATGATAGGTTTACAAAGGAAATGTATCCCTTGAATACTCAGAACATATTTAGCCACTTGTTTGCTATGTCAAAAAATTTATAGGTGGCTAACAGTGGCTCCACATGGGGATGGCATCTTCTTGAAGGTGTCAAGAATCTCAAAAAACAATCTTTGGAAGTAAGCCAGATGCCTGGTACTTGACACATATTTTTATTTTCTTGGATCAACTGCCACAATCATGAAGACAACATATCAGCAGCAATACTCTCCCAAACAATCTACCTACCCATCCTATTGTCCTAGCATTTTCTCTTCAAGGTGCATTTAGACTTGCATACCTTTTACATCATCAATTTTTTTTTTCAAACAGGAAAATAAACCTATTCTACCGCTACCCTTATTTCTCCATGAGACCAGATTAAACAGTTGGCCTCATAGCTTCTCTACCTAAACTACTATCTGCTAGGATTAAATTGTCTAGCAGATTTCTTTCTCTAGATTCTACAACAAAAATTGAAAAACAGT
The DNA here is from genome assembly GCA_034641835.2 of Pinus albicaulis. NCBI lineage: Eukaryota > Viridiplantae > Streptophyta > Pinopsida > Pinales > Pinaceae > Pinus > Pinus albicaulis. The sequence continues at coordinate 425,408,991 of CM076569.1, read as the reverse complement.
CAAACCAGGATTAGACTGTTTGGTTTGCTGGACTTTGCAGAGATTAAAAACAACTAATTAAATTCTCACAGGTTGAGCTTTGTTGAGATTTCCTACCTATCCTACAATAACTTGAAATATTTACATGTCTAGCTAACAAACTCTCTTTTCCAATACATCCAGTCAATCAAATGATCCCATGATTGGTCTTTTCTGCTCAATTCTTTGAGCATGTTGGATAGGCAGGGCCACTCCCATTCTCTTTGTTTTTTAATAGCAGCTTTTAAAATATTTCTTGTTGCATGCAACAAGATGCTCTTTATGACCTTTGATCCTTCTTCAAATGTCTGCAGGAAATAAGCATAAGGATCTTGAAATGATACCTGGTTATAAGTATTTGGCAAGTAGTCTTCAACCAGGATAACTTCCTCTTCCACTGGACAAAAAAGAAGATATTTTTGAGAAAGAAAATTATCATATTTGACAGTGCTATCCTCTAGTAACTTTGACAGGTTTCACTGGAGTAGACTGAAATCTGTGAAAATATTAACATATTATTGAGCAGGGGTCTCTTTGATTACCTCAACCCTTCCAAGATAAAGTTCAGGATATTCATCTTGCTCAAGATTTTCTTCATTTCTTTCTTCCTCATTCTCTGCGCTAAAAATCTGCTGACTTCTAGCTTCATGGAAATTATTACTGATGATGTGATATAAAGAAGAGTGAAGATTCAATGAATCTTCATCTGCTATCAAACTTTCAACATTGTCTTCATCAGTATCATAGATAGCCTGCATTGGCTCATCACTTTCTTGAAGTTGTTGGTCCTGATCTTCCTCCCATAGATCTTCTGATGATGATCCTACAAGCTTAGTTTCCCTTTGGAAAAAATCATCATCAGACAGATCAACATTAGGAAAATTGTAATTATAAGCAATGTTCCCAATCAAACTCTCTAGACTCTCTGCAAGTCTTTCTTCAAAATAGTCTACAAGTTCATTCTCTGGTTCAAAATCTTGTTCTTCATACATGCTTTGCATGTTTCTTATGTCTTACAGAGATCTGGTTTGTTTTTCCTGAGGACAAGGTGTGGGTCTTTTACAGTCATCATTTCTAGTCTCAACCTCATATTCTTCCTTCTCTATGTTTAGCAAGGTGTTGGTTGTCTCTATCAATCTTTCTAGCTTGTTTTCTAAAGATATCAGCCTTTTTTTCTCTTCTTGGTCCTTCTTTATTGCTTTCAATCTTTCCTCCCTGCACCACAGGTTGTGTTCAACAGTAATTTCTATGTTCTTCATTTCCTCCAGGCTCGAAGGCTCACTTTCTCTTATATGGAATTCCACCTCAGGGTCAAAAGAACTTGGATAGTGCAATAGGGCCATCCCAAGGGTGTTTTTATCTCAAAAGGTATTGCATTGTATACCTTGTTTAACCTAACTGAAAATTTCAGTACTGTCTCTCCTAGTTGTCTTCTCAAATTCTAGTATTCTTATAGGATGAGGAAGACATTTCCCGGGACTACCCATCTATCAAGGAAAACTTGAGCAAACTGCTAAAAATTGATGATGCTTGTAGCTGGAAGATATTTAAACCAACTCTTAACATTTCCTTGTAATGACAAGGCAAACATTCTAGTACGCACATCATCTTCTTCTATTTCATACAAGTCAAGTAAATCCTCAAGCTTTTGAACATGCTGCCCAGCATTGATCTTTGTATTCTTTCCATCAAAAAGGGGTAGCTTGTTTGTAAGTCTTGCAGGAAGGGGTTTGAAGATAAGAGGCAAAACCAGAGGCTTATATCTTTCTATGAACTTTGTGGGTGTAGAAAGTGTAACAAGAGACCTATGACTGCTTTAAGTTTCATTAAGGTTAGGAGATACAGTATGAGGCTCTAGTTTCATTGGGATTTTCACAGGTGTATGGATCTGCTCATGGTCTGTAGACTGAGGCTTGAGGTCTTTCCCATGATCAATGTGGGTCTCATATTTTTACACTTGATCAGGCTTAAAGTAGGATAGAACGTAGTGGTAGATAAAAAAAATGAATTCTATAATTCAAATCCAACCTAAATGTTCTATTATTCTATGAGGTCTGGCCATATTTCAGGTTCTTCATCCAGTGGAGTCTCTAGGTCAATTAGGAATTGTGGAGTCGCCAGGTGGATGAATCTAAATTGGTCTAGCAATGACATACCAACTTGAGGCTAATTGGTCTTCTTTGAGCCCTTAGATATGTTCAAGGAGTGTTTTGACTCAAAATATCCCTAGTGGAGTCGCCATTATGTGGGTGACTCAACTGACTAACACACCAAATGTTCTTGAATCAAAGGGAAATCTGAGATCTTAAAGGTATCTAGGATGAAAAACACTCAAAGCTCCCCAGTGGAGTCACCATTATGTTGTGGTTCCTATGTTTTGGCCAGATTGGAAAGACCAAAAGATAAGACAACATCAAACCACTTTGGGATCCTAGGATCTAGCCCTCCTGGATCTAGAGAGGGATCTCTCTATAGATATGAAGAATAATATATCTTTGAAGCTCAATTTGAGGTATTAGGTTAGGTATGAAGCACAGGGGTTTTTGATTGTTTGTTTGTTCGGTTGGAGATCATCAACTGAGAAGGTTAAGGAAATAAGGAAGGAACTGAATAAAAGGATGTTTCAGCGTGGGAAGATAGGTCAAGAGAAAGGTTAATCCATTGGGCTATGGAGTCATGAAAGGGGATTACTTGCATAACAACCATCCAAGGGTTTTCATAGGGCAGGTCATCTATACTAAAGGATTTTTTAGATAGATGGTGGAATGGAACGTTAATAATGGGTGAAAGAAAGAAACGAGAGGGCAGTCTAAGATCAAGTCAGAGGTCATTTAACTCTAGGCCTGCTTTTGACATACTTCAAAGGAAACTCTCAATAAAAGACACAAAGGGTAGCTTAAGATCAAGTCAGATGTCATTTAAATCCAGACCTGCTTTTAGCATACTCTTAAGAAATACAATCCAACAGTCCTCATAACCACTTTCAGAATAGTAGAAAACATATAAGATGAAACAGAGAGTAAGGCCTAAGATCAGAGGAGGACTTTTAACCTTCAATGCTTTTGACACAAACTCAAAAGGAACTTAGAAAATTCAACTGTTGGAAGAGGCACCTAGTGAAACAGGGCTAGCTCTAATCTCACAGTTTTCAAATTCTTTCAGTTGAAACCCAACAAGAACAACTAAGGAAACGACTCTAGATTCATACATCAATAAGCATGGACCAACCAACTTCTATACTGGTTAAATCATGATGAATTTTCTCCTAGATACACATAATAGCAGAAAACATATAGATAAAGATTACAGTGAGACTTAGGGTACTTCCAGCAGTATATCTTAATCTATGCTTGTTGTTCTTTATCAGAGAAATAATGGACAGTGTGATAAACATGAAAGGAAGGAAACAATTACAGTGAGAATACATCACCAATAATATAGACCAGGATCTTGTGAATCTTCTTGATTAATTGATGTGAAAAACCAGTCACATAATTTGAGCTCAGTGGTCTTTTACAATACAGACTTCTCTTCCCAGCCTACTATATTATAGACTACTCAACTACTTCCCCTCAATAACAGTTCTAACAACTAATAGAATCCCAACCCCCAACCCCGAATTTTCGATGAATACTTACAGGTGAATGAGGAAGTGAAGTAGTAGAAGAGATAGTTGGCCCAATTAAATGAAGAAATTAATGTTTCTTGGCCTTTGGGATTCTTCATGGATAAGAAAAGACATGCTCCCTGCTTCATTAAATGGGCCTTTGCTTGTATTTGTACTCTGGTTGTCTGTTTCTTACCTTTGAAATAAATAAAGTGGATAGAAATTCTGTAGGTTTCCCATACTTACATAACTGATATTTCTGCCTTTTGAGGATTAATGGGCAAGAAAATTGACTTTAGGGTTTTTTTTTTTCTTTAAAATAACTTTGCTGAGAATTAGTAATAAGTTCCTTTGATTTGAAATAATTGTTCAGTTGTCTTTAGGCAAATATCTTCTGTTCTATAAATAACTAGGCCTTCTTCGATTTCTGTGAGGCTACAGGTGGCTTTTGGTAGCTGGAGAGGGTTCAATTTGCCTCTGATGTGGTGGTGGAGGCTTCTTAGATTGATATATTTCTTTGTCTTTATCCTAAAACACCTTTAATTTACTTTGATTCAGTGTTTTATGCTAAATTAGGCCTTGATTTTCTTTATGGTCTTCACTACGTCTTTATCCTTTCTGAACATTGGATTATAATCATTAATATTCAATAATAGGTTTTTAATCCCTTTAATCCATTAGTGATACTCTTTTCCACGTATTTTGACTGTTTTTCTTGCATGTACAGGTTTTGGAGGTGCGGGAAGGTTTGAATCAGGGTTAATAGCCCGATATTTAATGGAAATCATGTTTAAAACCCTTTCTAATGTGTCCTTTGCGATCTTCGGCTCTAAAGAGGGCCTCTCTATGCTCCTCAATCACCATGTCAGTGACTGGGCAGACAGAGCGAATTTACCACCTGTAACCCTGCAAAAACATAATTAAACATGTTATAAAAATCCTTAGGGAGTGGGGTAGGCTGCTCTGGAGGCCTGTGGAGATGGTGGCGCAGTAATGAGAGAAAACGGTGGATGCATGTGAAAACGGGTAAAAACCATTGTATAATGGTGAAAAACAGAGTTGATGAAGGTTGGGGGAGAGGTGCATTCTAGACCATTAGATTAGATCTAACAGCGGTGATCTACGGTCGAGATTTACCGATGAAACCGTTTGGAAGGTGGATGAACGAACAGGTGAATGGGGGTGAAATTATATCATGGTCGTCTGATCAAAGAAATCAACGGCGGAGATATTTTTATGGAGTGAAATGGGGGCATAAGTGAATATTAAACGAGGGGGAGGGAGGTTAGATCATAGACGTAGATTTGTACTAATCAATTGTCGAGATCGAAAGATGAAAGGACCTATTGCATAGGAAAGCTGGTAAGCGGAAAAAAACTGGTGGTATTCGTGCGGCGTTGGGAGCGGTAATCTGATTTCACAAAATTTGCACGATTCCATATACTGTGCGGCATCTGGAAAAACAAAACCGCCCATATCGCGCGATTTCAAATCATTATCGTTTGGACATTAATTTTACGCGAAACCCATTCTCAGCCGTCGGATCTGATGATTTTGATAAAACGCTGCGGACAAATCCCGATGGGGAAGCTGCATGTATGGGGGATGTGGGCCATCGGGCTCATTATGGACCACCAGATTACGTGAATGGATGGCTAAGATTAGGATATGGGGTGCAATGTTTCGACAAAAGGAATGAGTGGTATGCAATGAAAGGCGCCTGATAACCATCAATCTGTGGAGATCGACGATTCTCATTGACTTAAATCAACGCATCGAGGGATGATAAAATAAAAGGAAAAAAGGCTTGGAGAAGGGTTTATAAAGGCTTTAAGTGCCCAAACATTAGAACTTCAGGTCACGCGGAACGGGGCTAAGCCACATAAGCCCTCGGGGGCTTAACTTTCCAATAGAGAAAATAACACGTTTTCAAGCCTTTTTAAAGGGTTTTTGGCTATTTAGGCGCATGATTGCGGGCTGCAGTTATATGAAGAAGGGGGTTATAGAGAATAAGCCCTCGAGGAGTAGACTCTGTTATACTGTAAAATAGAGGGTTTTTAGGCCAATTTTAGTGCTTTTTTAGGCCATATGGGGGGTTCTGGCAGAGAAAAGAGGGGGTTTTTAAACCAGATAAAGGGAGCTATAAGGTTTAAACAAGGTTTTAGGATGAAATGGAGGGCTAATGAAGGGATTTTGGAGGAATATTGTGAGGGGAAAAAGGATGAAAAATGGGGATTTCAAGGGAATGAAAAGGGGAAAAATGGAGGCCTCTTTAAGAGCAGTTTCTTTCTTAGCACAGCAGGGCTTTTCAATGGAAACATCAATGAGGGTTCTTTAAAGGATATACAACACATGGAGGCTTCAATAATGATAGTTTTACAAAGGAAATGTATCTCTTGAAGACTCAAAACATATTTAGCCACCTATTTGCTATGTCAAAAAATTTATAGATGGCTAACACAGCGTAGTGCTACCCCCTTTAATGTAGAGGGGAATAGTTTCATTTTTTTAGGGTTAGTGGTGTAGTCATATCCCCTACAAAAAACATAAAATTCAAATAGAAATGCATCTGGATCTTCTAAGGACATTCCGTGGATGGTGGGGATGTTCTGTAATGGGATACTCCGGATCAAAAATGGGATACTCCAATGTTGATGTTTGTCTCTGGTTTTGTTTATGCACTATCTGATCAAATATGTGTCAATAACCTTCAGGAATTTCCTAGACAGGAAGGAGAATTTGAGTGGAATTATGCGGTGGATTTGGAGGATGCCTTGTAGTACTACCTCGATCTCAAATATTGGGTGTCTCTGTCTCAACCACTATTTCAAGAGATCCAGGCTCTGGATTTTTTTATCTTTACTGCACTACTGGTTTCTCCCTATCCTTGCAAATTAAAATAATTTCCCTCTCGCGAAGGGTTGGGACTCAAATTTTCTATATCCTAAAACCTTCGTTCAGACCCTTCTATTTCACTGTGAATCTCAGGGTGGGCTGTAGATGGTGCGGCTATTGTCCGAGGGATTATAGTAGGACTCTTTTCAAGAATGGTTTTGGGTCCTACAAATTCATGAGATTCAGCTTTCCTTATGATTTCATCTATGAATGTTGTTCTGCCAAGGACCACCGACCCCCTTGGTTTTGCAGATTTAGGTGGGGGGTTTCGATCTAATTCTATATTTTTCTTCCTAGTCATAAAAAAATTAAAAAAACACCTATCCTATTTAACCTCTACACAATTTCTAAGAAGCGATCTTGAGAGAAATTTTTTTGCGTGCTAATACACAGGTTATTACCTCTTGTTTTCAACGCCCAATTATTTCACAACAAAAGGAAAAATAAAAAGACATAGGAAAGAGATGTGAATTGTTCCACATTAGAGTCATAATCAAACATACTAGAGTGGAAACCTTGTTTGATCTGGGGTCACAAGAAAATTTGATTTCAGAATCCTTGGATAAAAATTTAGGATTATAAACCAAGCCTCATCTAAAATATTTCCCTCTTGGTTGTTTTTGTGATAAAGCGAAATTACAAGTAACCGAACAGTGTGACTAGATTTATAATTGCATCCGAACTAGTAAATGAGGTTGATCTTGATGTTGTACCTTTGGATATTTGTGGCATGGTATTGGGGAGTTTGTATTTCTATGATAGGAAATGATTTTTCTTTTTCCATGAAAACAAGTTTCATTTCATGAAATATGAGGTGGAATACATTGTTAGAGCTCATCGTGCCAAAATTAGTGCCAGCCTTGTAATTACGGGTCAGGTGAAGAGGTCGGTGAATTCCAGCAAAGGGCGCATGCTCATGGTTGTGAGGTCAAAATATTTGTAGACATTTCATGCTTTCAACAGTTTTTATCCCACTCATAAAAAGGAATTATATGAAAAATTTTCCAACTATGATGGGATTTTTCGGGAACCAAGTGGGTTTCCTCCAAAACGTGAGATCCAACATGAGTTTCACTTACAATAGGATGCTCCTTTACCCAACATTGGTATGTATAGGTTTTCAGCCATTGAGATGGGGAGATAAAGAAGAAGGTATAGGAATTATTGAACCAAGGGGTCATAAGACAAAGGTCTTCTCCATGTGGCTCGCCTGTAATGTTGGTGCTGAAAAACGATGGCACGTGGAGGATGTATGTGGACTATAAGGAAATTAAAAAAATAACGGTGAAGAAACATTACCCTCCTCATTTCATTGATGATTTATTAGATCAATGGAAAAATGTTGTATATTTCATAAAATTGGACTTTCAAAGTAGCTATCATCAAGTCAGGATTGAATAACAGGATGCGTAAAAGACCGCATTCAAAACCAAGCATGGGTTGGTTGAAGGGTTGGTGATGCCATTCATACTATGAAATTCTCCAGCCACATTCATGAGGGTTGTTGGTTCAAGAAGGTGACTGTTAAAGGTAACCTTAATGCTTCACATTAATCATCAACCCAAGGAAAGTCCTTTTATTTCAAGAGTGCGAGCAAAATATATGCGAGTGAAATCAGAGTTTAACTACTCTAAATCATTGTAAGAAATATTATCTAATTCTTGAAGTTCAATCAAACCAACTCAAAAGTAAACTATGAAATCCTTCAAACCAGTCAAAGGAATAAACTCTTAATATAAACCTATGCAAGAATAAACACTCAATGCTAAAAAAGAGGTCTTTTGCAATTGAACAAAACGCTTGATGAATTGAACAACAACCTTGATAAATTGAACAACAATCCTATTGAATTGAACATCAATAAACTATTTAACATTTTGCAATGGAATTCTCTATAACTCAACTAATAGCAACATTTGGAATTGAACAATAAATCATACATTCACGCATATGATGGAAAGACTTACGAAATAATCATATTCGAAATTGAACAACAACTAATTAGCCACGTTGAAATCAATCTAATGAATGTAAAGGTGTCACTTAATAATAAAGGAACATCAATGATAAATTCAACCTATTGAAAATGGAATTGTAACACATCACACTTGTGGTTATTGAATAGAATGGTAATGCTACAAAGTGAAAAGAATAACTAAATTGCAAGAATAAAGAAATAAACATATAACACAAAATAGGAGGAGAACTCCTAGGGAATGGGCCCGAAGCCTCTAGAAGTCTTCTGCCAAGAAATACTCAAAATCTGCTTATAATGAAAAACCATCCTCTTCATTAATCAATGGGATGATACATCATCATGATTTCGAAGGTTCTATATGAATCATTTTATTGTAGAAAATTATAATACATGAACAACCCTATGTCTTACTCACCTACAACATTTTATAACTTAAAGGCGAAACAAAACAGAATAATGAATCCTCAAGATCAGGAGATCCTGAGGCTTCGTAGCCATCAACCGAATGCTTCAAGAATAGGTGTGTCTCTGCATATTTTTTTGATTCATAGGAACTAGCGCAATTCCATTTACTTTTCTTGACTGATGTTGTTTAGTCATTTTGGTCAGCAGTTGGTTTGCTTCGATTCCCTATTAATAAAGACTGCAAAATTTAGTTTTCATACTAGTACACACACCTATGATGCTAAAGATAGGGGTAAAATATAAATTTTCCTCGGCCCAACATACTCCCCTACTTACCTTTTTTCCTTTCCTCGTGCAAACAAATGATTGAGGTGTAGTTGAGTTAAGGAATAGGCAGGATACACATCTTCCTTGTAAAGTCTAAAACCATGCTTTTGTTTCACTTTTGCGAATTTTGAGTTTGTATGTCCCTCTGGTAATTCATAATCATGATGGTAGTCTTCAGGACGGTACCATATGATGGGGCATCTATATATGTATCCTGTACATGTAGGACCCATGTTAAAAATTAGATTACTATACAAATGAAAATGAGAAGCAACAGCTTTAAAAATCCTATACCCAAATGGCTCTCTGTTCTTAACAATATTGGTAGAGGCTCGCCATCTCTATTTGCCTGCTAATAAATCTTCTTCCTGAATATCTTGGAAGTATGCTCTTCCATTTTTCACAATATCTTTGTGAATTGGCCCCAACTTGGCTATCACTCCTTCCTGTTGCATTAAATTCTTATGTTGAGTAAACAAATGTAGGGGTTTTGTAGGCTTCCTATGACCCGTAGATCTAAACCATGTTCCCCTTTCTAAAATATATTGTAGGCTTTAACCCATCTAGTATGATCTTTGGCAAAGGATAGAAAATCTTGGAATTGAATGTCCCCATTGAAGGGATTGGGGTTACTACCTCTATCCTCTTCTAAAAAGAAAATTGTGCAAATACAATTCGCACAGAAGGTGTTGGACCTGTTCATCCTAACATTACAACATTGGAAAATTATTCAATGGTTTTAAATGAAGTAGGTTTCCCTGCTTTGACAACTTTTATCTTCAACAACAAATACCTTTCTACTAAAAATAAGGCATAATTGGTGGTCAGTGCCCTGCAAGTTAATAGTCTGAGTAAAGAGAACAAATAGCACTGGCTTGTTTCTTAGCATGTTCCAGTTGATCCTGTGCCCTTTTCACTTTTACTCTTTCTTCCCTAAGTTGGGCAAAGGTTTTGTCTTCAGCTTTAGAAAGGTCCTTAAATAATTTTAGTAATTCCTCATGTTCTTGCAAGGGCACTACTTCCTTCTTATACTGGGCTAATGCATGCTAAACTTGAGTTAATTCATTATGCATTTTTTGACTGGTAGCTCTTTCTACCATAGGAGTGTAAGAAGGTGTTTCCTCTGTTTTATTTTCTTTGCCCTCTGTAAGTATCAAATCAATCTGTATAGAGACTTCAGTAGTATATATCGTTTGAGTGACAAAATATTTTTGGGTTCCCATGGTAGCTAATTCCTTCTTAGGCTTCCAGGCCTTGTACACTTATTTCAACCATTCCCTTAACTTTTTTATTGTTTTCCTCAATTTTCTTCATTTCTTTCTCATTTTTTGAAATTAACCTCAGCTAATTTTTCTTTCGAAGGGGTTCTTGTAGGAGAAGGAACAATAGTGGCTTCAGGTTCAGGAAGGGTTATGCCAGTATTAGGGTTATCATTAAATGAAATAATGTTTTCTTCAAGTGTCCAAGAGTTAATTCCAACATTCATGTCATGACTGGGTGGAGCAATATTTTCTTCAGGTGTTAGAGGACTTGTCTCAATAATTGTGTCCTATTCTAATAGAAAAATATCCCCTAACGAGTTTCCATAGTCAGATGTTCTCTTTATCTGGTCTTCCCTATTCACCCATTCATTATCAGAGGGAGACAAAGCCCTCAAATTCTGAATTTCATCATTGGATGGTAGGATTTCAGTATGGCCAGAGCTGCCAGCAGAGGCAGACTGGTTCGAATGGTCCCTTTGTTCCTTGGATTATTCAGATGGGTTCCTAATTTCACAAGATTCTCTCATTTGTTCTAATACTTGAGCCATTTCCTCCTCATAGTCTTATAAAGATGCATTTTGAGGGCTCGAAGGTGGTGTATAGGATGGCCCTGTCTCATCTGGAAATACTGAGGTATTTTGTTGTAGTTGTAATCTTTCAAAACATCTTCGTTTTACTGGTTCTGAGGTCGAAACATAGGTATATTCCCTTTAGCTTTCCCAGGCATGATTGTTATAGGAAGTGCAATTTATGCTCTTTCGTGCTTTTCTTCAGGGGCAGGTAGGTTAGGATTGACAAAGCTATCCCATGTTAACTGATGTTTGCTTAAATCATGAATACTAATCAATTTTATCAGGCAATGGTGGCTAAGAACTGCTTGATGGTTTTTAGCTTTCCTAATCTGAAAAGCAGTATCATGCAATATAGAATTCAAGAAAAAAGGAAAATTAACTGAAATATTGTTTTGAGAACAGCTAATATTTTGAGTTGACGGTACTTTACCACATCTTGGCATCCATCACATGTGATATAGATATTCGTATCCCCTCCAATGAGAGAAGGGCATCCATGGACTTCAAGCACAAGAAAAGAGGAAATGTGGTAGAAATCATGAATGCACATGAAGTAGAAGCTAGAAGTAGGTAATTATCACAAATGTACATCAGGTGGAAATAACCAAAAAGGGATAAAAGCGTAGTAGCGATCACTATGAAAAGGGTTTCCTATTTTTATGGCATAGTATGATGGAAACATGTCATGTGACTGATTATGATTGATTTTTTTATCACTCAATTCGACATGATAAGATAATTCAATCATAGTTGATTATGCATATAGGTTTTGATAATGATAACACTTATTCAAACAATATGTTCATCTTCAGGAATGGATCAATATGAAATAGGGGCATATAAAAATAATTGGCTGCTATCAGAAAAATAATACAATACCACAAGGAGAGCCACTGCTACCATCATGCGTCCATAGCCTCGATAGGGTTGTTGTTTTCACCCAGAAATGAGCCAGAATCCTCTATTTAAATGTAGACATTTTTTTCTTATTTTGTGGAAAGGCCACTATGTTGGTGTGGTGGCTAGATAGTCATAGTGCCATTCATGGAGATTTAACTGTGTGATCAGGCCAGCTCGTGATGAGACCTCTTGTCCTTCAATCATTTTTAGTTGTTGATAAGGTCACTACCCCGGTGTGGTGGCCATTGTGGGAATGTCACCTGTTAGATCCTCATGATCATGGTAGGTTGTCTTGTAATGAAACCCATTATTCCCTCTTCTTTAAAAATTTGCACATAGAGATATATTTTCTTTTTATTATAAATGGAGGGAGGATAATTAACTCCTTAAGAGTTATGGATGGTGTAAGAAGTAAAAATAATGCCAATAAAAATGATGCTCTTATTCCTATATCCTCATGTTGAAGAGAATTACCACTTGAGAGTGTAAAAAGATACACCAACATAAGACTATGGTAATGAATTGTGTGGTAATACGTTTGAAGTTTGAACAGGAGATATCCAGCCATTCATTCTATAGATAAACCATGTCCTCTTCCAAAGTAGAGATGTCCATCAAAATTTCAAAAAAACATAGTATTAGTAATATCACTAATTTTCTCTTCTTTAGGTGAAAATTCCTTTTCTATAAAATGGTTTTTATGGAAAGAATGTGTAAAAGAAGAGTGGATATTAAAAGGAAATCATCAAAAGGAAAAATACAATTTTTTTCTATTTTGAACAACAAATTTTTTTTTTTTAACACAGTTGTTCAATTGGATTGAACGGCAACTATTCAATTCAATTGAACATAAATTTTTCAATGGATTGAACATAAATTGTTCAATGGATTGAACAAAAAAAATAAAAACATGCTAAAAACACAATTGTTTAATTGGATTGAACGACAAATGTTCAATTCAATTGAACAATAACTGTTCAATGAATTGAAAAGCAAAAATAAAAACAAGCTAAAATCACATGCGTCCAATTGGATTGAACGACAATTGTTCAATTCAATTGAACAACAACTATTCAATGGATTGAACAGAAAAAGTAAAAACATGGTAAAAGAATAGCCATTCAATTGGATTGAACGACACTTGTTCAATTCAATTGAACAATAATTGTTCAATGGTTTTAACAAAAAAAATTAAAGATGCTAAAACAATAGCCATTCAATTGGATTGAACAACAGTTGTTCAATCAATTGAATAGCAATTGTTCAATGGATTGAATAGCAAAAATCAATCACCACACAAAAGAAAAAAAAGAACGCGATTGTGAAAAACAAAACAATTAAAAAGAAAGAAAATGGAATTCTTTTGTACAATGATTGAAAGAACTGTAAATTACCATTAATTTTAGGAAACATATATACATTATTTACAATAGGAAGTAACAATTTTTTATGAACTTAAAGCTTTCGGGCCATTATTCCCTGTAGCTAAAATTTGGATATTTGGATCGTCACGCACTTCCTGGCATAAAGACTCTTTCGTGAGTGCTTTATGATAGAGGCACACCCGATGTCCATCGACTTGAAAGGCAGAGCCAAACCAATCTATGGTGGTCAAGGTAATGGTACCGTTGTTGTGCACTTCTTGAATTTCGTATGGCCTGAGCCACCTTGTTTGTAACTTACCCAGTAATTCTTGGAATCTGGAGTCGTAGAGGAGTGCCCAATCTCATTTCTGCAAGGCATACTTTTTTATGACGTTTTCATGACACTTGGATCGTTGTTGGTGAATAATTGCAGTGTGCTATAGAGCAAGTAGTTGTTCAATCAATTGAATAGCAATTGTTCAATGGATTGAATAGCAAAAATCAATCACCACACAAAAGAAAAAAAAGAACGCGATTGTGAAAAACAAAACAATTAAAAAGAAAGAAAATGGAATTCTTTTATACAATGATTGAAAGAACTGTAAATTACCATTAATTTTAGGAAACATATATACATTATTTACAATAGGAAGTAACAAATTTTTATGAACTTAAAGCTGTCGGGCCATTATTCCCTGTAGCTAAAATTTGGATATTTGGATCGTCACGCACTTCCTGGCATAAAGACTCTTTCGTGAGTGCTTTATGATAGAGGCACACCCGATGTCCATCGACTTGAAAGGCAGAGCCAAACCAATCTATGGTGGTCAAGGTAATGGTACCGTTGTTGTGCACTTCTTGAATTTCGTATGGCCCGAGCCACCTTGTTTGTAACTTACCCGGGAATTCTTGGAATCTGGAGTCGTAGAGGAGTGCCCAATCTCATTTCTGCAAGGCATACTTTTTTATGAGGTTTTCATGACACTTGGATCGTTGTTGGTGAATAATTGCAGTGTGCTATAGAGCAAGTAGTCGTGTTTCATATAATTCATTTATCTGTTGGAGTCTTTTAACTTGGGCCTCTGTGAAATCCAACCCCACTTCTTGGTTTGTTCTAAGAGTATTTATCTCAAACTCAATGGGGAAAATTGGTTCCTTTACAAATACCAAGTAGTACAAAGAATATTCGGTGGTGTTTCACCAAGTTGTGCAATCAGCCCAAAGGTCTGTGGAAGTCTAGTAGCCCAATCCCATCGATGTGTTGAGACTGCTTTAGTGAGAATTGCCTCAAGGACTCTATTAGTGCTTTCAACCTGCCCATTTTCCTATAGGTGGTAGGGGGAGTTGACTCTATGAGTGACATGGTGGTTCCGTAGAGTGGCCGTAAATTTATGTCCCACAAACTGTGCCCCTCCATCAGTTATCACTTCCCTAGGTAAGCCATACCGCACAAATATCTCAAAAATAAAATTGATCACAGATTCTTTTGGAGCTCTTGGAAAAGCCACTATTTCTACCCACTTCATCATGTAGTCTGTGGAAACCAGTATGTAGTCATTCTGATTCAATGGCGGGTTGAATGGCCCAAGAAATTCCAACGCCCATCGTTCGAAAGGTTCTACTACCAACTGTGGCTGCAATGGCATCTCTTCGGATTAGCCAGGGCATCCTGTTATTTGGCAACTATCGCAGGCTTGTAAATATTTCTTTGCATGTTTAAAAATTGTGGGCCAATAGTAGCCCATTTGTAATACTATGTGCCCTATCCTGCGATCTACAAAATGTCCACCACATGGTTCGTCAGGGGCTTTCTAGACTTCATTATAACCACGGAAAACATCAATAAAGGAGAAGAACTTCTTCCCTCCAATTGTATCAACGAGCTGATCAATAAAGGGGAGGGGGTAGTGGTCTTTCTGTGTGGCTTTGTTCATTTCTTTGTAATCCACATAGATTAGCCACTTACCATTCTTTTTAGGAATGACTACTAATGGAGAGACCCATTTGCTATCTAAAATAGGATAAATGAATTTTACATCTAGCAGCTTTTGTAATTCGTCTTTTACAATGTCTTTCAGATTTGGGTTTAACCTTCACTGAGGCTACTAAATAGGGTGAACATCCTTTTCAGTGTAAATATGATGCATGCACAGCTGAGGATCTATACCCTTCATGTATGGGTAGTCCCAACCAAAGGCTCCTTTATATTTTTGTAAGAGTTTAATGAGCTTTTGTTGTTGGTAACTATCTAGACTACCATTGATATTTAAAATTTTACCTGGCTCAATTTCAATTGGCATGTTGTTGTGAAAATAGTCGTAGGTATGTGCTAGTCATCAGTATCTGCTAAGGGCTCTTCCTGTTCTTCATTATCAAGAACTTTTTTTAACATCTAACACTTTAAATTCCCTAAAGTAGATGGTTGGTTTATAAAGTTATTGATCACATCATCTTCAGTTTGATATTTGAATTCGAGTACTTGAACTATTTGCAATGGTGAACGAATGTTTTTTTCCCAATATGTATGTGGTTTTTTGTGAATATTTATAGTGGGAAGACTCGGTTTGGCAAAGGGATATATAGAAATATTTTTTATGGAATCTCCTCTAGCAATGGTCATGTTGCCTGTTCGACAGCCTATGTAAGCATTGACCGTCACTAACCAAGGTCTTCCCAATATCATGGGATTTCCATATAATCTACTTTTTGGGTTAATAACTAAAAAATTTGTCGGGTATTCCCATGATTCCACAAAAAATAGGATGTCCTGTAATGTACCTTCTATTTTGACAACATGTATATTAGCAAGTTTCAACAAGGTATATGTGGGTTCAAAGGTTGTTATACCCAATGTCTTGCAAGTTTATGTAGTTAAGATATTAATAACTGCCCCAAAATCTACTAACGTGCTTGAAAAGGAGTGACCATAGATATGTACTGTGACTATGGGGTTTCCTGGATCCTCATATTTTATTGGTGTTTCTTTACCCAAAATTAAATCTGACAGTGCCCCTACTACATGAAAATTTTGCAAAGTCTTTGCTTTCCTCACATATTTTTTTACACACTATTCTTTAATTGTTTTAGCATAGATAGGGATGTCTTGTATAGCCTGCAGGAGATGAATTTTCATGCAAAGATTTTTTAATTCTCCTATGAGATTAAAATATGAAGAGACCATTGTTTTGGGTATTGTTAATCTCTCAGGGAATTGGGGAAAGGAAATAATAAGGTTTTTAGGATATTTTTGGTCGACTGTGTACCTCCCCTATTCTATCTTTGTTTCTGTCACATTTGATTGTTTGGGTACTGTTGGAATTTTAGACTCAATTTGTGGTAGGGAAGTATCTTCTTTAGGTGAAATAACATGCCCTGATCTGAACGTAAGTTCATTGCATTCCTTTTGTTCAGTTTCAGATTTTGGACTCTCAACAATCTGGATCCGCTGAATCGTTCTGTTATTAGGATTAGGATTTGGTTGAGCTAGAATTTGAGGGTGTATAATAGGCTGAGGATTTTGTTGGACTGGGTATTGAGATGGTAATGTGGGTTGAGTTTGAGCCCCTATTCCCATAGGTAAATTGGTCATTCCTAAGGGTTTCTGTTAGTTTTGAGATCAATTCGTATTTTGTGAGGTGGAGGCAAGGCACTGGGACTGATATGAATTTTTTTTCCAGTATGGAGAAGAGAAAGGAAAACTTGGCCAACCATTACTTGGAGAGGATTGTGTCAACCAAGGGGGCATGGAAAATGACTGGCATGGCCAAGAATAAAAAGGTGATTGGATTTTCCATGTTGTTCTATAGTTATGTTGATTAAATTGCAGAGAAGGAAAGAATTGAGACAGGTCTTGTGACATACCTTGTCATGCTTGCCAATGTTGACGTTGATTCATTAGATACGTCGAATCTGTTTCTTCTTCTACTTCTTTAAAAACTGCTTTTAACCCTGGAAGTGAAGGGAACTGCCCAGTGGCATGGTCCTTGGTACAGATAGCACATGTTTGGACCATGTCTAATGGACACTCCCACTGGTTGGGATTCTTCCGACAGTGTGGACAAAAAACAACCAAGTTTTGTTATGCTAAAGCTTGCTTCTTCTTGGCTTGTAGGACATATATCTAGGTTATGAGGGTGCCCAAGATATCGGTTTTGAAATATTCTAAGAGATTATTGAATTTGGCTCTCGTCATGCTGCCACCTGACTGTTTGTAATTCCTACTAACTAAATCTCGTCTAGCTGGTCTCTTCCATGTACTACCTCGAGAGCACCTGATACACAATGCAATAATATCATCATAATCTTATTGATAGATTTCCCATTTTCCCATTATATTAAGTGTTTCTACCCATTCTTCTTCCATTCCTTTAATCATTTTTTCTTTTAGGATATCTTTGGACAATGTAGTATATGGAGATCTTTGCAAATTATATTGAAATTGTTCAACATATTCTTCTAATGTCTCATTTACTTTTGCAGACATGTTGAATATTTCATCTTTTAGTTCTCGAGTCCGACAGCAATCTTGGTATTTATTAATAAAAGAGTTTTTTAATTTTAATCCCAACTATTAATGGTTCCCCCATTGAGCCCCATAAACCAGCGTAGTGTTGCCCCCTTCAATGTAGAGGGGAATAGTTTTAGTTTTTGAGGGTTAGCAGTGTAGTCATATCCCCTACTCAAAACATCAAATTTAAATAAAAATGCATCCGGATCTTCTGAGATAAATCCGTAGAAGGTGGGGATGTTTTGTAATGGGATAGCTTTCATAAGGGCATTTGCAGCTGGATCAAAAATGGGATACTCCAATCTTGATGTTTGTTTCATGTTTTTGTTATGCACCACCTGATCAAATATATGCCAACAACCTTTAGGAATTTCCTGGTTTGGAAGGATAATTTGAGTGGAATTAGGTGGTGGATTTGGAGGAGTTCTTGCATCACTACCTCGAACTGGAATATTGGGTGTCTCTGTCTCAACCACTATTTCAAGAGATCCAGGCTCTGGATTTTTTATCTTTACTACACTACTATTTTCTCCCTCTTCTTCTTGCAAATTGCAAGAATTTCCCTCTCACGAAGGGTTGGGACTCAAATGTTCTATAGTATGAAACATTCATTTAGACCCTTTTGTTTTGTTGTGAATATTAGTGTGGGTTGTAGATGGTAAGGCTGCTGCCTGAGGGATTATATTAGGACTCTTTTCAGAAATGGTTTTGGGTCCTATAGATGCCTGGGATTCAACTTTCCTTATGATTTCGCTTATGAATGTTGTTCTGCCAAGGGCCACTGACACCTTGGGTTTTGTGGATTTAGATGGGGGGTTTCGATATAATTATATCTTTTTCTTCCTAGTCAGAAAAAAAAAAAAGGACCTATGCTATTTAACCTCTGCACAATTGCTGAGAAGCGAGCTGGAGAGCAAGCGTTTTTCTTGCTAATACGTAGGTTCTTAACTCTCGTGTTCAATACCAAATTCTTTCACAGAAAAAGGAAAAATATAAAGACATCACTCCTAAACACTCTCCCCAACAACGACGCAAAAATTTTGGTTCAAGAAGGTGACTGTTAAAGGTAACCTTAATGATTCACATTAATCATCAACCCAGAGCAAGTCCTTTTATTTCAAGAGTGCAAGCAAAATATATGTGAGTGAAATCAGAGGTTAACTACTCTAAATTGTTGTAAGAAATATTATCTAATTCTCAAATTTCAATCAAACCAACTCAAAATTAAATCATGAAATACTTCAAATCAATCAAAGGAATAAACTCTTAATCTAAACCTATGCAGGAATAAACACTCAACGTTGAAATAAGGGGTCTTTTGCAATTGAAAAACACGTTTAATGAATTGAATAGCAACCTTGATAAATTGAATAAAAATCCTAATGAATTGAACAATAATCAATTATTTACCATTTCGCAATGGAATTCTATATAACTCAACTAATAGCAACATTTGGAATTGAACAACAAACCATACATTCACACTTATGATGGAAAGACAAGAAATAACCATATGCAGAATTGAACAGCAACTACTTAACCACGCTGAAATCAATCGAATGAATGTACAGGCATCACTCAATAATTAAGGAATATCAATGATAAATTCAACCTATTGAAAAGGGAATTTTAGCACATCACACTTATGGTTAATGAATCAAATGGTAATGCTACAAAGAGCAAAGAATAAATAAATTTCAAGAATCAAGAAATAAACATATAACACAAAATAGTAGGAGAACCCCCAGGGACTGGGCCCGAAGCCTCTAGAAGTCTTCTGCCAAGAAATACTCAGAATCTTCTTATAATGAAAACACCAACTTCTTCATTAATCAATGGGGCAATACATCATCATGAGTTTGAAGGTTCTATCTGAATAATTTTATTGCAGAAAATTATAATACATGAAGAACCCTCTCTCTCTTTCACCTATAGCCTTTTATAATTTAAAGGCGAAATAAAACAGAATAACGAATCCTTAGGATCAGGAGATCCTGAGCCTTTGTAGCCATCAACCTAATGCTTCAAGAATATGCATGTCTCTGCATCTTTTGCTGATTCGTAGGAACTGACATGATTCCATTTACTTTTCTTGACTACTATTGTTTAGTCGTTTTGCTTAGCAGTTGGTTTGTTTCAATTCCCTATCAATAAAGACAAAAAAATTTATTCTTCATACTATTTTTTTTTTCT
Source organism: Pinus albicaulis (assembly GCA_034641835.2). Taxonomy (NCBI): domain Eukaryota; kingdom Viridiplantae; phylum Streptophyta; class Pinopsida; order Pinales; family Pinaceae; genus Pinus; species Pinus albicaulis. The sequence goes on along the minus strand of CM076569.1, from coordinate 425,388,963 downwards.
AAGTAAGGTTAAATATATTAATGAAACATATGGTACATCTAGTCCATGGCCTCCATGATGTAGGCCATCAGAGGCTTCGTAAGTTTAGCAGAATAACAAAAATTGGGCTGCCCGCAAGGGGAAACCAGCCCGAGCAACGTTTGTGAGCTACCTCGATGGAGGAAACCAGCTATAGCATACCAAAAAACTATTACATCCAAGAACAACAAAAATACAGAAGAACTAAACAGAATTACTTGGACAATGCCACCTGCACTAAAAACCATAATCCTCCGAGGGGGGTTCTTCTTCAATCCTGCACCAGTATCCATCATCGTCATTTGAGACGGGGCATCTTCAAACTGTTGTTTCACCTGCTTCATTGCTGCCTTCCTGCTTGCCTTTATCCTGAAGAAGACTTGAGCTGTAATCGCCTGCTCTGAAAGAAGCACCTTTTTCCATGGTTTGAGTGGGCTGCACAAGGTCAGAGGGGTCTGGCCTGTGAAATGGACGCGCGAGAGAGGAGGGTTTAGGAATTGCCTCCGGAATTTCCTTGAAAGTTACTGTGACAGTCGCTATAACTAGAGGGCAATTGGTTTTGCATTGAAAATGAAAATGTGCAGTAGACGGACTATGTAAAGAGGTAGAAGCAGTGGGACGGGAGCGGGGAGGCGACAGAGAAGCAGAGGCACCACGTCTTGGGGAGGAAGGGGGTCTATGCCCACGCCCATGCCCACTGCACGTAGAAGAATACCGTCCATGAAATCTCTCAGAAGAATATGACGAAGTGCTGGTGGAGAGGGAGTGATGCCGGCTAGAGGGGCGTGCTCTGGTGCTGCCCCGACGACATCTCAGACGGTGCCTGAGCTGGGGCATGTCGACACGAAGCTTGAGCGAGTGGATTGAAATGGAAGTAGGTGATGGGGAGGGGGAGGACGAATTGTGCTCAAGTGAGGTGGCGAGTTGCAGAGGGCAGAACGGTCTATGCAAGAAGTGAAATCCAGGAAGAAAATCCACACAGCATCCCAAGTGACAGTGCCTGCCAAGGGAGTTGCTAGAGCTGGAAAGCTCAGCCTCCGGGGAACAGCCAGACCCAAAAGGCGGGAACCAAATTGGCATGGAGACCACCAGATGGAGCTGAGACAAAGCAAAGAACCCTAACGCAGAGACGAAGAGTGGAAACAAAGAACCAGATAATGGCATTATGCAATGCTTGCGGCCTCGACCTCCACACTAGCATAAATACTGCACAGGGTGACGGCCTGGGGTATTAAACACTCTGGAGCACCTTAACTGTAGCCTGCGGGTGGCCATGTGGCCTTGCCACGTGTTTTCCCGTAGGCTGATAGCCATCGCATCACCCAATTTCACCTACATCTGGGATGTTGTTGTCCTGATGCACCAAGTGAGTGCAATCCTGTAGGAGTTTGCTATCATTGAGATCCGAGAGGGGCCCTACTGTTAGATTTTGGGAACTCGTAACTCCTTTTTTTACCAGAATATCAGCCACCTGGTTTCCTGTTCTTCTTACATGCTTGAGGAAGATGGCTCTGTTCCATTGCATCCATTCTGCTATAAGTTCCAGTCTAGCTGTGAGTCTCCAACTGTCAGCTACTTGCGAGGGAGAAGTACCCATAAGAAGCTTATGGACGATATTGATGAGAATTTTTTAGTCACCTTCAATTTTGATGGGGAAGTAATTATTTTTTTGTGCTAGCTGCATCCCCTGCCATAATCCCTCCAACTTCGGGGAGTTGTTGGTATCCCAATCGATAGATCCATAGTAGATAAGCATAGGGTTACCTTTGTGGTCTCTGAAGATTCCTCCATACCCCGCGTCCTCTGGGTTGCCTTTGGAAGCTCTGTCAAATTTAAGCTTCAGAATGCCAGCTGGGGGGGGGTCCCATTTACCCATAACATCCAGTTGATACCCATGGTGGCGAATTGGCAATGGATCAAGTGTGAGCTTGAATTTCTAGTTGTCCCATATGAGTCTTTTGATGGGCTGCATTGGAAAGTCGTATTGCTGCCATTGCTGAAGCGCTAAGGTTTCGTGTAGGTTTCTGCAGAGATTTCTCCAGAGG